>JANLJB010031110.1:0-51330 GCA_026212285.1 Bursera cuneata
TTTTTTTTTTTTTTTTTTTTTTTTTTTTTTTTGGGGTGAAAAATTGTGTAATAAATTTGGTATGGTGTTTACATTGTTTCATATATCAGTAACGTTTAAAGAAGTAATTTATAATTTGCAATCCAATTGAAGGCAAGACCGCTGCACATGCATGCTTTAACGGTTGGTAATGTAAGTTTTTCTCATTATCTATATATTGCAGGATTGATGAGAACATGGATGATACCTTGGCAAATGTGGAGGGAGCACAGGGGCAATTGCTCAAGTACCTCAACAGTATATCATCTAATCGGTGGCTGATGATTAAAATATTTTTTGTATTGATTTTTTTCCTTATGATTTTCCTATTCTTTGTTGCATAGTCAAGGCAGAGAAACAGCTAATTGAAAAGAACAAATTATAGTGTCCTTTCTCCTTAATGATGAGCCATTGTGATTCTTTGCATATATATAAAATTTTCCGTGTCGAAACGATTTGTTCAAAAGAGGTGCGACTACTACTTGCTTGTGTAGAGTCAAATGAATGTACTGTGAATTGTACATGGTGCTGAAAACAGTTGAGCTTTGAAAGTTATTGCATTGTCTTGGCCGGTTTCTAATGAATTAAATTATGCTTTGTCTTGAGTTCCACCTGTAAACGCCAATATCCTTGTTTATTTTCATTTATTTTTTTCACTTGGAAATTGGAATGGACGTTCTATATTCTATTTCTATCTGCTTCTTGAGAACAGGCCGATATTTTAATGATTTGCAGGCACCAACATTGACGAAACCTTTCATCGGCTAGTTTGTAGGGGTAAATGCATAGACAACCCATGGTGGTATAACCTAAGTAACAAAATAAATAGATCCAGATATTGCTTAATATGAATTATACCATGTTACACGTTGCATACAACGCAAGCAGACAACGCAAACAAAATTCTGATACGTAAGGTATAACTTTTACCTACCAAATGAATAATAGTATCAGGTTTTTCATCACATCCACTGAAATCAGCTTGTAAAATTTGAACAATTAAATTCTACTGATGGATATCATCAGCCCAGACGACGTCGTTTGATATGTAGATACCGAATTGAAAAAGAAAGAATTTATGCATAAATATCAATCTTTCGCGTTCCTCTATCTAAATACGTTTTCTCATAAGCAAAGCCCTACGCTACGCCACTGCCTTGCCTTCGTTTCATAGTCGGCTACAAACCTATTAAACTCTCCTCTCTCACTCTCAATCCATCCAAACCTATTTCTGTCTCCTTCTCTGCTGAATTACCTCTCGTTTGCCCTTTCGTAACCCTAATCTTTAATCTTCTTCATTCCACAATCTTTATCTAATCTGCTAATCCGCAGAACCTTAGTTTTCATTTTTTCCTTGTCTTTTTTTTTTTTTTTTTATTTTGATTCGTCGTTAACATTTTCTTTTTCCTTTTTTTTTAATTTTTAATTTTTGTTTCTTTTACATCATTTTTTATTATATAAATATAAATATATATATATTTTTTCTGATAGGCTGTTGTGTTCTTGTTGCCTTTGAATCCTTATCTGTCGACACCACGATTTGAAAATTTTGGAGAAATTTTAGTGCAGCCCTCCAGATTCGAAACAATTCACACTCTCGTCCCCAACACGGGACTTCATTGTCATTACTCCACCCTTATTTCTGATCTAAGTAATTCATACAGGAAGAAAGAAGAAAGAAAATGGTGGGAGGTGGAAGCAGGAGAGATGATGGATCGCTGGTAATCAACAATACGAACGTGTTTGCGGCTCTGGAGACTCTAAGGAAGAAAAAGAAGTCTGATAAAGAGCGCGGTTCATCCAGAAGCAGCAAAGGATCTTCCAAATCACAGCAGCAGCAGCAAAGCAAGGAGCCCGAGGAGGCCCCGGTGTTCTGGGCGCCTTCTCCTTTGAAAGTCAAATCGTGGGCCGATGTTGATGACGACGACGATTATTATGCCACCACGGCTCCGCCCCTGTCGGTCTGGGGATCTTCCGAGGTGCCCGAAAATGAGGAGAAGCCAGCCAATGTTGAGGTGATTGTCGTTTACTGTTTATATAAGTTTCTTTTTAGGCTTTTATTTTTGTTATTCAGGTGGCTGCGTGATATGGTAACTTAAAAACAATTTAAACTTTATCTTCGAAGTTTCGGGGTTTTACGTTATCTCTGATGTGTGGTTGGTGATGATAATAGATAACTAATTATTATTTTTTGGATTCTTTGGTAAATATGTTGTCATGATTTATCCTTTGATACGTGGTTTTGGTTTATGATGCGATTTGTTTTCTTAGTTTGTTTTTATTTGTGACAATATTTGACACTAACATTCTTAATTTGTTTTTATTTGTGCTTGGCAAATTATTTATGAATGATTTTCTTGTCCTTTTTCTTCTTAGAAGGTATTATATTAGCATCTAGTTTCCCAGGCGACAGTGCATATGGATCATGTCTATTCCCTTAAGCTAATTTGAAGAGACCGATTTCTGTAGAAGCTGGGAGTTGACAATGTAGTGGAGAAAAGAGCTAATATTGAGCCTTGAAAAAGGGTTAAATTTTTATGGAATGCAAACTTTGAATAGATACAACTTCTATGTAATATGTTAGAGATGTGGAGGAGAATACTTAACTGCAAAGGAAAAAGAGTGGCAAATTATGTTGATGATAGAATTTTGTAAGGCTGGAAATATATAATAAATTTGAAGAAGTTAAGTAACAGATTATCTAAAGTTTGGTTGAAAGTAGATGGAAGATGATATTTTAGTTATTTCTTCAAGATACTATAAATGTTTGTGACTAGTTACATGTTGTCCACAAGAGAAAGATACTGCTTCTGGGTGGTGCATTATGTTTGCTGACCACACACTTTTATGGGGTGGCATGATTACAACAATTTGATGGCTGATAAAAATATTAGTAATGTTTTTGGACCTGCAAGTCCTTTGCAGTGGCTTGACAATTGACATTCTGGAATTACAGGATACTGAGAGTGAAGAAGACATTCTAGATGAAGGTGATGATGATGTAGAGGAAGAGCATGACCATGAACCTGAGCTTCCGGTACACCATGAGCCAGTGGTGAAGATGCCTCCTGAAGTTTCTGTGGCGCCTAAGGAGGCAGAAAGGCAACTTTCAAAAAAGGAGAGGAAGAAGAAGGAACTTGCAGAGCTTGAGGCTCTTCTAGCTGATTTTGGTGTTGCCTCTAGCAATGGGCAAGATGAAATATGTGGTAATTGTGACACACTTATCTGCTGCTAATACTTTTACACTTCCTTATGTTTAAATTAACTAGTATCATCCCAAGGGGTTTGCTTAGTGGTAAAATCGCGTTGCTACGGTGCCTAGGATGAATTAGGTCTTTAAGGTTTGAGTCCCATTGGTGTAATAAATTCTTTGGTTCCACACCAACAGGCCCAATTCCCCACAGTTATTAAAAAAAGAAATATATATATATATATTTTCTTGGTGCTTCAAATCTGTGGCTGATGGGGAAGTGCTCTCCGGAGTGTAATTAGAATGATTTTTCTATTGACAATAATAAAATTAAGCTTTTGGACTAATATTCATGACATGTTATTTGGTTATGATTAATTCTTTAGTTTACTAGTTGTTGCTAGACTTTTAGATTATCTAATGGACAACGTCAATAATTTCTTTAATGTTAAATGAATTGTTGGTATTATATCATGAATATGATAATAGAATGTAATACTTTATTAAATAAGTAAATACATATATTAATTGAGTAATAAGATGAGAGTCAACTGTGATTATCTCTTATGGTATATATCAGTTAATAATTCTTTGCCTTCGAAATCAAGTTGCAATACAAATGCATGGTCGAGGAATTGCAACCATTGAATTATATAAAAAGCTGAAATTGTCTTTGCAACTGATTTTTTTAGCAGTAAGGAATCACAAAAAATCTTCATGTTCAAGTGTATTATGTCTGTTGCCAACCACTTGGCCTTTAAAAATCAATAATTTGAATCTTCGCTGAGCAAGATATTTTTTGAACTTGCAGAGGTTTCACAAGACAAGAAAGACGCGGAGCCCAACAGAGAAGTAGAAAAGAAGGAAAATGCTGGGGAATCCAAAAGCGCTAAGAAGAAGAAAAAGAAGGATAAATCTTCAAAGGAGGTGAAAGAACTCCAGGATCAGCCTAAATTCCATGTCACTAATGGGCCAGATAAAGCTGCTGGAGCTGAACAGCTAGAGGACGAGGCATCTTCTGTTGATGCGAAAGAGCGGCTAAAGAAGATGGCATCTTCAAAAAAAAAGAAATCTAGTAAAGAGATGGATGGTGCGGCAAAGGCTGCTGCTCATGAAGCAGCTGCAAGGAGTGCCAGACTTGCTGCTGCCAAGAAGAAAGAGAAGAACCACTATAACCAGCAGCCAGTTAGGTAAAAACCTCAGTTTATTTCACAGATATATGAACATGTATTTCTCGTTGTTCATATATATGACAAGGTGAAATAAATGTGGGCTTTGGCACTGGTTTTGGTAAAAGATGACATTTTAGTCGTGTCGCGGTGGACTAGGGAAGGTTGCCTTCTGGCATGGCATTTTGGGTCGTATTGTTCTGTTATCATGGGACTTATTGTTTTGGCAGTTTTGTTCATTGGAGATTCTTACCTGGACAGTAGTTGATAACTGTATTGAAGTGCTTCCATTCTCGTATTACTGATTAGTTCATTTGGACGGACGGTCAAATGAGAAATTCTGCAATTTTGCATGGAATTCGTTTGCTAGCTTTTGTTGAAAGGAAAAAGTACAGATTATTCTTACTTCTGCGACACAGTTAGTTGGAAGAAGCATATTATGCATGTTTTGTTGCTCTTTGCCTGGCTTTTAGGGGAAATTATGCAAGCAATAGGAAGTGTTTGATATATAATTTATTGGTTTCTACCGGATACAGATATTGAGGAAATAGATTGAGGCTATTTTGTGCAGTTTCTTTCATTCGAAGATCTGATATCATTGGTTTTTACCTTTGTACAAATTGAGGAAGTTGAACATATGAACAAGCTCATGTTTTTCTGAGCAAAGAATAATTTGTATATTCTACGACATCTAATATTACAATTTTAGTACCATTTTTCATTCTTCCTCTTACATTTTTCAGAGTATATTTGCAAAAAAAAAAAAAAAAATGATCAATCTAAAAAAGAAATAAGTATTCACAGCTCGTAATGCCACCAACTTTGCTGGTTTCGATCTGCTCCAATGGAAATAAATTTCAGCAGGACGAACTAAGCACGCATCAGTCCTGTGACGTAGCAGAATACTCAAAAAGGAGACGTTTAGATGGAGCAGATTGCAGAAGCACTCTCAGGCGGCTTGTAAGCTGGTAGATCAAAGTCCATTGCATGGCCATCTCTGAGTCTTTCATCTGTCGAACTATGGAGGCCTGAGAAGTAGAGAGAACAAAAATTGGTATTTTCGATGATAATAAACTTATTCAAGGATTAAATTTGCCATTTTCTCAATTTCACCATTTAAATTATTAGAAAAACCTACATTTTAGTCTGTTATCCTTCTACCAGCTATTACTACTTTTTTGGAGTTTTCACTAWTGTCAGAGGTTCAAAAAGCATAAGATGAGTAGTCTGGGAACAAATGGTTTATTGTATGAAAAGGGTAAATGAGGGTTATAACAGTTTCTTCTTAAAGACTATATGAGATCTTCCATATTTATTCTGCTAATTTGCAATAGTTCTTTTATCAATTTATTTTCCTAGAAAAAAGCTCTTTGGAAAATAAGCAAAATAAACATTCAAGAAATGAGAATATTAAAGCTATAAAGAGTTGCATTTAGATAACCTGAAGACGTCTCCCAAGCTGGACTTCAACTTCAGTACCGAACGAAATATTACTGGCTAGAGATTTGAGAGGATCAACTGTAGGATCAACAGAAAGCAAACTAGGTATTTGCGGGGCATACACCAGCCTCCACCTGGCCTGACCAAACTCCCCCTTCCCTTCTATTCTTGGCATCAGTGTTTCAAGTGTTGCAGTGGCAAGCTTTTTGAACGCAAGTTGGCCATCCCCTTCCAATATGGACTCTGCCAATTGACTCTCAAACACTCTAGCAGCCTATGAATACAGGAGAAAAAAGATACGATCAAGTTTCCTAAACAAAATAATAACAATATAACATTATTCTCTGAATCCAGCAACAACTGTAAACTATCAAAATGCTGAAAGGACCTGGGGACACTCCACGAGGCCAAGAAAAAGACTAGTTTGTAAAGATTTCTGTGTACTACACCCCCCTTATAAGTAAATAACTTATGCATTCCAACCCAACGCCCAATTTGCTGAAAAGAGATTGATATGTGAGAAAGACCAAAGAATAACTTTACCTAAGCAACTGTCTACCAGCTGAGAAATAAACATCCAACGTTTTTAGTCTACATGCCAGATTTAGGCACCTCATTTTGCCTCCAAAGTGATTTCTTATGAAACCAACATTCCGATATTAAGCTCAAAAAATCATTTGGCAAAGTGATTGGAGGGGGCAAAATCCTATTACACTACGTATTTGATCAACTTGGCCAGATTTGATGTATTTGACACCTTAAAAGGTAAGTCAACCTATATACAATAGGGCAAACAAGGGTTTCATAGCTCAAGTACGGAGACTAAATCTATCATTTCAGGCAAAGCAAAAGCATATAGAAAAAAGACCTGACCATGGCATTTCATGTTATGTACCTCAGTAGGTGAGAGAACATCCTGTTCCACGGAACGAGTTGATGTCACTACAATTTTGTCCTGCCAATTGCTGGCTCGACTTTGAATCCTGAATTGCCACTCTGATCCCACCAAAGCCAAGTCCAGCATTGGGTCTAATCCGTGCTCAGGCTCGAATTTCGCTATATTTAGATGTTCTAGCTTAAGCCTCACCTGAAATTGAAAAATAAGTCTTAGCATATACAATGAAACTACAAGCTAGAGTAGCAGGAAACAAACAAGAAAAGCACCGCATCTGCATGAAAGAAACTTAACTACTCAAGTAACTAGAAAAAATAAAAGAAAGAAAAAAGGACACTCACTTGAGTAGCAACAAGATTTACATCACCATTCTCAAACGTTAGAATGCCTCTAGGTTTTATCCACTTGGGATGTGCTAGACCATTTAACTCAAGCTCTCCACTAACAGCGAAATTAAGAATCAAAGGATAGACTATCCTTAATTCTGGTCCTAAAACAAGCTTCAAATCACTTAGGCGGACATCCAAATTGGGTTTAATGCTCACCTGCTCCATTTCCTTATCATCTTCAGCTGATTTAACTGCATATAAGCATATGTTTAAAAACAAAACAGAATTCCAAAATTTAATAACATGACCAAGAAATTAAACATTTAATAAGATCTGACGATTATAAAACATTACCAGCTGGCTGAGGGAATTTGGCCCATGAAGCAGCAGGTTTTGAACTAAAAAAACGTGAAACATATCGAGAAGCAACTGCACGATTGATACCACCACCTGGAAGTGTGGACTGGTTGGACTCCAATCTATTGAAGGGAGAAGTTCCATTACCCCTATCATGAGGTAGATATGCTTCTCCTTTGCTCAATTTAATATTCCCCGAAATGTTTGGTTGCAGAATTGAACCAGTTATTTGCATGTGAGTATCAACCCGACCACTGATTAAAACAAGAAATTACGTTCATAAATATGTTGAGGAGAAAAAGCAGTTCTAACAATTTCTTTCAAGAAATAGTGACGAGAACACACAAAACAGGCTACCAGCATGCATTTAGGAACTTAATTATCAAGTACAGAGTGTCAATGCACCAAGCAAATATACTTAATAGCAAGAATGATGCTGCCATTCTTAGTATTAGAAGTTGAGGCACCTTAGAATATTCTTTGCACGTACTT
This sequence comes from Bursera cuneata, assembly GCA_026212285.1. Lineage (NCBI taxonomy): Eukaryota > Viridiplantae > Streptophyta > Magnoliopsida > Sapindales > Burseraceae > Bursera > Bursera cuneata. The sequence goes on from JANLJB010031110.1 coordinate 7,891, forward strand.
CCAGAACTTCACATTTCAAGTCAATTTTGTCACCAAGGGATGCTTCATTTGTCCTCAGGGGCAGATTCCCTTTCATGAACAGCTTGCCCCTTCTGCCTACCCGGCTTTCCAATGAGGTGATGCATAACCTATTGGATTTTACACTTACGGTGCCACCAAAGTTTGTGAGTGGTTTCCGGAGAACTGGTGAAGATATTGATGCCCTGTGGAATGATGCAGATCCATCGAGGACAGGTTGCTCAACTGTGCCTCTGACCTATTATATGAAACAAATACAGGCCTTAGAAAGCACGTTTTCAAATCTTTCTAGGTCATAATGGCAGTAATAACTGTTGTATGCATCTACCTATTCAATACGTTAGCATGCAAAGAACCTAACTTACTCACCTGAAGCATAATGTCAGCATTGCCATGAAGCCACTTGGCATAAGGAGACAAAGCTGTTAACATCATCATGCCCCCGTCTTTAATATCAGCATCAACTCTCACTTCACCTACATCTAGGAGGTTCCAATTTAAACCTTTAAGGCTTTCTGCTAACTGAGTATCCCAACCTTCTTCATTTCTATCTCTTAGGATTTTCTTCTCACTGGCTTCCCTTTCCTTCACCCAGCCAGGGACCCAAGCTGCTCCAGTTTTATCTGTTTCTGCATCTTCTTCCTCTGACAAGTTATTTGGCACAAAAGTAACAGGAACACTTCCTTGTATGTGTACATGACCATTTTGGATTACTGGTTCAAATTTTGCATTGAAAAGAAAACGACTGGTTGAGGTTAAGGAGGCAACAATTTCAGCTCGTCCAAGATCAATGCCTCCAATGGCACCATCTAGGAGCCGTACTTGCACATCACACTCTGGTTTTGCAAGATTTCCTCTTAGATCACCTTCCATGTGCAATATGCCCTTAATCGGTGCTAGCAATTGCCGCAAAGAGTGAATGGCATCAGTAGCTGAAGATTCAATGACTTGGACAACAGTAGGGACTAGACTAACAGGAAAATTTAGAACAGCAAAATGAAGATTGGTTTTTGGCCCCAGCAGTGTCCCATCAGCATGGATTGTCGCATTATCTTTTTGAATAAAAATTTTCTCAAGGCGCAGACCATCATCATTGCTGTATGCACCAACCGCCAGAACACGCTGAGTTCTGTAGGTTCCCCATTCCCAGTCCTCCCCATGAAAGTCAAATTCTGCCTGAGAGATACAAACAAGAAGAAAAGCAACCACAGATAATTAAGACCATAGGCAAGAAAATTTAGAAAATATAAACGGTAGTGATGAAATGACCAATTTTTCCTCCCCACTGATTATAATTCTAATAAGACCTAGCTATTTCCTCAAATGGAGCTGAAATATCAAGAATATAAATGTCAGCGTGCGCATGTGTGTTTATATATAAACGTTTTTATCAGGAAATAAGAACTCGATTCTTCTAATTTGAATTAGGTGAAAAATAAAAAGAATAATTGCATTTGTATAAATAAGCTAAACATCACATACAGACATTGTTATAAAACTTCAAAATTGAAAATTTTCAATTAATATAAACTTATAAACTTTTATGGCCTTGTGCAATTACTGAAAAAAAAATTACCATTGTGTCCCCATTGCCTCCACCACTTGCATCAAGGGAGCCATGCCAGTGGCCTTTCAGTTCAGCCAAAGCTGGAAGACTCAGGTCTTCAAGAATAACTTCATTCGATGGAGTATAATGCTTCTGTATGACCTGAATATTTGGCGGTATTAAATTCAGAGACACAAAAAAATGAATATTGTATGTTCTTGATAGGGACTTGGTACCAAAGTCCCAATCAATATACCCTCCTCGGAATACCCCACCAAGTAGCCCATACTACTCAATGTGGGACTTTGGTACCAAGTCCCTATCAGTTCTCCATGTAGTTTATGTTATGAAAAGGAAAACACATTTCATTGTCGTCCCATGAGCACCAAAATATAGGTTTTAACTATTGCAGCTTCTTAATAAGAAATGAGGATATTGTAATTTTTATCAAGCAAATACCTCAAGTAAGTCTTGAAGACTTTCAGGACATAATCCCACTGACTGCAAACTTTGTATGAAAAGGTCCTGCAGATAAGTATAATAAAGAAATACACAGTTAGATATTTGTAACTAAGGACTGCAAGTATCTCAATAGAGGACATCAAATACAATATAAATACACTGTTGAAACAAGAAAAACTTCTAACTTCTTCCTGTTTTTCTTTTCCGTTTCCAAAAACAAGAATCTTAAGGCTAATGCATATATATGTAAATAATCTGCAAGTTGCATCCCAAAAAATATCTTGTGTGCCTCCAAATATTCTTTCAGTTAGGGTGGTAAAATGAGTCATTATAGATTGTTATCAATTATTATTATTATTTTTTTAAATAGACTTTTTAAATAGGAAATAAAAAGTATTAGATTCTCATGAAAAAATTTTACAGTACAAGCATCGAAATCTCTTCAAAAGCTTTCAAGATCAGCATCATTATCAATATTGATATTCAAGTCCACTACAATACAACCTTTGACCTTGAGCGAACAGCAGGATCTGTACTTCGAGAAAGAAGTCTAGCAAGCGGAAGCATCTCAGAAACCTCAGCCCGAGGAACTTCTAGTCTCATTCTCCACCTTCCCATTGAAGATATGACACTACCTAGATGTCCAGTCATTGCCCTTTTGAACAAACCACCTCTTTCCTTTCTAGTTAGGCTTCGATCCCGAGTTCCAGGCAAAACATATTCACCTTGAAGCTCGTAACGGCTATTGATTTGTTCCAAAACAGTTTTTTCAATAGTGATCTAAATGCACACCAAATATTAAAAGATCAGCCAAATCATGCAGACTGTTATATCATAAAAAGTTATAAAATAAGCAAATCGACACTAAAACTCATAATATACTTAATTGTAAAATCAGCTACGTCATGCACATTTTATCTCGTAAAAAGTTTTAAAATTAGCAAATGAAAATTAAAGCATGAGAAATTAATAAAAGAAAAATGAAAAGATTGAAGCTTTGCATGCATATATGGAAGAGAAGAGATGGAAAAAGAAAAAAAATTCAATCTAAATATCAAATTATAATTGTAAGGTACAAAATATGATGCATCACTGGGATAGCATGCAATTCAACTGTGACCAATGGTGATTGATTGACAATACAACAATACAAGTCAAAATTAACACTAAGTTCAGATATTGTTTTTACATAATTACTTGTATTATGACAGTGAACCGTTTTTACTTTGACACAAAAAGGGCAGACTAGAGGCAAAGAAACTCGGTTTGAGTACTCACAACATCCCCACTCCATCTAGCAGCCACATCTAGGGCTTCACCAAGCAGGCCACTGAATTTCGGCCGAAGAACAGATAACACACCGTGACCTCTTCTTTTCTGCAGATTAAGCTGAATTTCCGCCTGAAAGGAAACAAGCAGGCAATGATTTGTGTATCAAAGTTAAAGTATGAAACATACTAATATCTACCTATTATTACATAGGTAATGATCCAATTCAAGCAGAATGGATTTTTTTCTTTTCTATAAAGTCAACATAACATCTTTTTACTAGGAAACACTTCACACATAATAGAATAGCGAGCACAAAATTGGGACAACTGGCATAATGACCAGGGCACAGAAGGTGGAAATAAAAAGGATAGTTGGTCAAATAGATTTTTCAACTATTCTAGATGGATACCAACCAATAAATTAGGAACTGTTGACAAGAAAGCACTTGGCTTCCACTGCACAAAAGATGTCACACATTCTTTAATAAGATTGGTTACCTAGGAGAAATAATCCCCTGGTAACCTGATTGCCTGAAAATGATACGACACACTTTGTTAAATGTGACAAAGGCAGCAAATCACTGCATGCTGCATGCCATTTAAATATTAGAAACTTTACTTGATCACGGTTTGAAATGTAGTTGTTGGCACTTTGAAACCCTCCTTATGCTTTGACTGCCAGGAAAGGAAGCAGCCACCAATTATTTGTGGAAGAGCTCACAGGCTATGATAGAGCTTAAGCTTTCTTTCCCTCAACAATGTAACGGCATAAACATCGGCACAATACTTTTTAAATTTTCACACTAGAAAATGTTTACTGTCTACCCAAGAAAAATAACAAAACTCTTTACTGCTCATATGCCAAAAATAGGCATGCAATCATGCATAGCTACAGAAAATGTGAAAAAGAACAATTAATAGCGCTGCCACACCCCATAATCCAGCCTTGTAGACTGACCTGTCAAGACTCATGCCCTAAGGTAAAATATGTGTTAGTCAGATGCAATTATTTGTAGAAAAATGTTGTAACAATCTTTATAACGAATTCTCCAACAGCCAACCCACGTTAGACACGTATCCACCCTTTACCTCACAGCCTAAGGTTCTACTACCTTCTTGTGCCTTCGCACATAAACCTTTGTAACGGCCTTGCCAGGCTGGCTATTCCTATCAATATGAGATCCTAAATTTTTTTCCACCAACTTCCTTCCCTCTCATACTAACAGCTTGGATGTAGAGAAAGACTTCAGAGATATCAGATTCTACTCTACCTCTCCCCTTTTATATACATCTGTTAGTGTGTATGAGAGCATGTGCACGTGAATGTACATATGTGCACATTTATTTATCGTTTTAGCTTTATTTCCTGAAGCACCCCTCCATAAAAGAGGATCAGCATGGAAACCTCTGTAGGGCACAAAAGGTATCCCATATGCAAGTAAAGCAATGTCTTGAAAGGTTCAGACTCATACTGGATACAAGGAAGGCAGAAAGAACAAAGAAGACAAAAAACCCACGTAGGAAAACATGAAGGTTTACCCTTTGTATTGATCCCCGAAGTGAAGCCAGCTCCAGTTCATCAAGTGGCAAATGGCGCACCTACAACCAACACAAACAAATGCAACGAGAACTCTTGATAAACTGCAAACAGAGAAGAAAAACGCTAAATTTGCTTAAACATCTCAAGATTAAGATACCTCCAAGGTAACAGAATGTAATGGTCGAAAACAAACATTAGCTTTTAGTTGCCCCTTCTGCAGGGAAAAAGACAACAACTTCCCATTTTGTGAATTCTCTTCAAAATTAGGCTGTAATGCACCTACAACCTCCACTGCAAGACTTTCATCAGGTCTGCCAAGGGCATCCAACTGCACCACCAGAAACGAGCAGAGTTCAGAACAAATTTGCAAGAGAAAACAGGCAATAGGCAGGTAAATCTATGCTGTGACCCGTTTTCATACTTTACACTGACATCAATTTCTGTAGATGCCACATACCTGACATAATCCTTAAAAGTATTGGCATAAGCAGACATTTCGTAATCTCAAACTTAATAGAAATACTAGATTTTATATTTCAAGACCTTTTTTCAAGTTCCTTGAGAACTGTGGGATGGCACAACTCTTTCTTTAATAGCAAAATAAAAGGCACATAATTAAGCATAAGATTCCATATTTGTAAAAAAAACAAAAAACCTTCTAGATATATATGTAGCAGGGGATCTTTTGACACAAATTTTTAAAACAATATCTTTACACAAATTTTTAACCTTTGATCTCACCTAATCCAATGGTTGAGATTTAAAGTAAAAAAGTAACTATCTCATCAACCATCTCAACCATTGAATTTTGTGGTTGAATGCTTAGAAATTTATGTCTAGTATTGTGTTAAAATATTTGTGTCAAAAGATACCTGCGATGTATATATATATTTTTATGTTACCTTGATACAATCACGTGAAATGCTCAATGGTCCAACCAACTGAGGTGCCAGCATCAATTGATTCAGTTTTAGACCAGAAACTGATACCTCCCCAACAAGACTCTTTTTGCTTCCTCTACCTGTCAACTTCATATGTTCAATTTTCTCCTCAGAACCAAAATCTTCCTCAGTAGACTCAACAAATTGCTTGAGAACCTTTCCCTGGAATTTGATTTTTCCAGTTGCTTTCAAATGTGTAGGTCTTGGAGAATCAAAAGGATAAGAGACCAAGCTAAAAAACTCAAAACCACGCATACGTAAGTCCAACTCAACCCCTTCAACAGTAAATGGCACCCTATCCTTCACATCAGAATCTTTTCTGTTTACCCAATGTTCATCAGGATAAGATGTTTGAACTTCTGTGTACAATTCAAAAGCAACAGAAGAAGAGCTAACAGTAATACAATCATGTGAGATCACGATATCTCCTCGAGCATCAATAAATGACCCTTCTGCTTTTGGTGCAATCCATTTAATGTCAAACCTCCTATGTTCAAAAGAATGTAACATAAGCCAACTTTTAGTATATCAAAAGATCCATGACAGACAAACACAGATCTGAGAACATTAATGTAAATGGGTGACCACATCAGTGAACTAAAGTCAGCAATAAGGAAGGCTTATGGAACTTACGGTCTCAAAAGAGATCCAGAAATTTTTGTTTCTCCACTTAAATCCCCTAATCTAAGTGGCATCAGCTGAAGATAACCTGGTATGTAACGATGCACAATTTTATCAAAGGAAACATTTCCAGAGAAATTTACATCAATTGCTGTATCATCCACCTCACCCTGTGGAAATAAGGCATTTTATCAGAATGGATTATAACCCTGCAGACAAAGTATTCGATATATCATCATGGAAAAATAAAGACTACATTTTATTGTGTTTCTTTTCCAGCCAGCTAGTCAGCCTAGAGGTTTGAACATAAGGGAGATAACAGACATATCAGAAGAGCCACAGAAACAATCAAACACACAGCTAAGTCATAATGCATACAAATCACCAATTAATTACCAAAATACAACATATAAAGAGAGCAAGAGACGGAATAATGAAAGGCAGAGTACAGGGTGACGCACTCAACTGAATCATTTGGAGTAAGGGAAGGAAGATGAGAATTTCCAACTAATTAAGAGCCCCTCAGATAATATCAAATATAACATATGAGAATAGGAATATACTAACAAATATCTACTAACTCAGCCTGGTTTATTGACCAGCAGGACAGCAAACCTCAATACACAGTGAAAGAAAGAAACAACATAGAAAAAACAAAGACGGGATATTTCAGAAGCTGTTATATACCTCTGGACAAATCCATGCATTCCCAGCCCCTCGAATTTCACCACCATCAACAAGGCTAGCTCTGATTCCATACAAATCAGCAACCTATCACACCCAAAGTAACTTAGTTGCTTCTTTTAAAAGAAAAGACAATTGCACTAACACCACTTTCTTTTTATTACAAACGACTTTTATTAATTAAAAAAAAAAAAAGGACTTACGCAATTATCAGTATTAAAAGTAAAATTAGCTGATAGATATGAAAATGGAACACGATCAAATGCTGCCACAGCACCAGCCTCCTTGCTTTTCAACATTGCTTCTGATGCCGATGATGCAGGGTGATCAGAAACTGAATAAGCTATCTTTCTAGAAACCACTCCACTTCCCACAAATATTGGTGCCTCCAAAGGGCCTTGACAATTGAACACAGCAGTTACAGAACCTGCCAACTGCAGTCAACAAAGAAGAAGATAGAAACAGATGCCAAATATCATTTTTCTTCATGGTCATTCGATCTGTTGATGGTTTCTATAGTGTTTCCTTCATGGGGTTTCTAGAGTAGTAAATTTTAACTTTTTGGGCAAGTTCAAGCTTACAGTGGAAAACATGAATTAATTTTATCACAGGCCTTGGATTATTTCATTGTATTTTATTCTATTCTTTTTCAAAAAGAAGTACAAAAGGAATTAACCTACCAGGACTTGTACAAATAGCATATAAAATTTTGAACATGATAATCCCCATTACCAAGAGAACTAGAAAAAATAAAAATAAAAAATAACACTGGAGATAACATACCGGGAACAGAAAAGGCTTCATCTTGAAAGTTTTCATTAAGGTATTTACTTCCACACAAGGGACCTGGAAATGAAGTATGATACACAGATTACCAGTTAATGCAGGATAAACCATAGAAGTTTCCAGCCTAACTAATAAAACACTGGCAGATGTTGGTTCAAGCTGATAGAAAATGCTTGAATCAGAAGTCATAAAAGCCCCATTTATTACATTCTATATCACTGAAAGCAATTATCAAAGCCCTCATCAATCAAGTGAATTACAGATCTGAATGGCATAATACATTTGGCATTTTTCTAGAAAAAGTTATATTTATAGTTATAAATATAATCAAATTCACCTTGGCACATATAGGCACAATCAATTTTTGGTTCCACATATCAAATGCAGTGTCTTTCACATTCAATAAAATGAATTAAGAGACCATACCTGTCCTCATTTGTATAGTTTTTAATCTAATACAATTCATAGATTCTTATTTTTAAAAAATAATAATTAAAAAAAAACTATACCTGGCACATCAGATGAAATTCCCCTTCCTCAGGATGAATGCCAAAATCTCCAGAAGCTTCTAAAGGAACATTGCCAAACCAGCCACTCGCATTGTGTAAGAATATTCGTTGACCACGGAAACATAAACTTGCTGAAATATCCTTCAACAAAGGCAAAAATGATACAAGATAAGGCTCCTAATTGCTTCATGCTTGATATCACAGAATAACTATGATACTTCGAGAATACTGTACGCCACAAAAGATCCATAAACATAAAAGAAATCAGAAGAAACTATAAATTTGATTATGTATAGAGATTATTTCATGACACAGATGGCAACCTAAAATGATATTAGAACCAGCATGAAACAAAAATAGCGTAAAAAAAATCATCGGCAAAGATGATTTTTTGTTTTCACGAGATTCAAAAACCTTTAACCCTGCAAGACAGACTCTGGTACTGGCATACATTATACCTTTCTGTAACTCACAGAAGAGTAGTCATAATGAATAAGAGTTATACCAAAAGATATCAGCATCATGAAAAGGCTACCTGACAAAATAATCTTTTATCTAAGTAACTACAATAAGGAAAAACATATTATTTGACACAATGCCAGAGACACGTAGGAGAAAAAAGGAGACAAAACATTTAAGAAGAGATGGAATCAAGACATACAGAAAACCAAGATGGAGCATCAAATATTTGGAAGGTTAACCCTGTCACATCAAGTTGTCCATGAAGATTTGGAAATGTTTCCCCCTTCGACATGCATATATGAACCTACAAACAGGAAAAGTTATACAAATTGAGAAGGGTGATCAAAAAGTTGACCAGGATATTAAGAGAGAACAAAATATGATCCTGATTATTAGCTTGTTTTAAAAAAGTCAAATGGAAAACCAAAAAAAAATCCTCAAGAGTCTAAATAGCAGTCTTTTTTCAATTACGACAATACACAATCTCAAGAAACTTTGAATATAATTCTATGACTAGTTAAGGATATAATAACAAAGCTCTAAAGCCTAAGCCAATATCATGCTGTTGCATCTTATTTATGAACTTACAATATAATCCCCCCAGCATCTAACCTTTGGAAAAAAATTACAAAACCAGGAAAAAAAATGCAGGCTCATTTTAAGGCAAGATCACTATTCTGTCACCAAAAGAAACAGATACAAAAGTACATTCCATGTCTCAAATAAGAAAATACAGAACAATAGTTAATTGGAAATAACAAAAATCCAAAAAGGAAAAAGACACAATAAATTTATCTCTAAAGCATTCACAGGGTAGCAGTTTTTTTTCCAAATTATCAAAAGATTGTTTTAGAGCATATGTTTAACTCTCATCACCGCCAACAATCCAAGAAAAAATATCTGATTTGGCAAGGTGCACAATTTCTAGAACATATGCCTTGATAGCATGTTTTTTAACAAGCATATCATGTGCAGCTAAGAAAATGCTCTTTCTCACAAACTGAACAAGAAATTCCAAAATTCTACATTCAATAGAAAACCAAAAACACAAAGAAAGATCATAACAAAAGAAGAAAGAATCTGAAAAAGAGACTAATCACGTAAGCAGTTTATGAGATAAGCATAAGTAATTGTAAGAGGCTCCAATGATAAATTCAAGAAAACATGAATACTCCTAGAGGTCTGAAATAATTTTTATTGTAAACTAGAGCAACTAAAAATTGGAGTTAGAGAAGCACCTCACCAGTGGCTCTTCCTTTAGACCACGTGATTGGAATTTCTAAAATCCTTTCAAAAAGCTATACACAGAAGACAAACGTTGAAACAGATGCATTAGAAAATCCATCGTATAGGTTGTGGACAGTGAAAAACTTAGTAGTTTTAATTGTATATCGCATTCAAGGTATACCTTACCGGAGCAAAGAGGTTTACAATTTTTAAATTCGCATGCCATTTCTGCTCAATACAGTCTACAAAAACATCTGCAGACAACCAGCCACCATCTGCAGACATCACATCTGATCTCCACATCTTACAATTGCCACTCAGTTGTACATGCACACGGCTATAGTGATTTTGAAACTTCACATGTCCACTAACATTTTCCATCTCTCTAGACAGTGCATGAGAAAAGAAAGAAAAAAAAATCAAGAATTAACATATCGATTTGATAAACCATTTGTCAGTCAGCCTATAACTTTTTTGCAAGTTCATAAAAATTAATGCGTTTTTGTGTTACAATCTCATTCATGCAATCAAACAATGTTTGAAGAGTTCAGTAAGTGACATCATTATTTTGAATTCAAGCACAATACTAAACTATTGACTAAAAATAGTTCTCACCTAGGCTCCCTATCACCATATGATAGCAGCATCAGTGTTCCACCTTTGAAGTGAATAGAGTCCAGTGTAACTGGAAGCATATTCTCAATACCTTCATTTTTGACTGCATATACGCCGTCAACAAGTTCTGCAACAACATCTTCAACATTCGGACCCATTCCTGACTTCAACTCTTGAAAGGGAGCAGCAAAAAAGTTATATAGTGATTCTCTTGCATTTCTTGAAAAAGAGAATAAGCAAGAAGTGAATCCCAGTGGCTTAGGGGGAACTGAATCAGAAATTGCCGCCTGAGACTCAGGATTTGTGGAAGTTGAATTTTGAGATGCATTGGATCTTTGACTCTCGGATGCATCATCATTCATATGCTTATTTACAATATCCACTTCTAAATTCTCATTGTTTACACTACAACTATTAGTTTCAATAGCTTCTGAAACATTTGTAACAGATGGCAATTTTTCACATATTTTTCGAACCCTGCTAAGTCTAGCTATGGTCATAAGAAATGGATCACGCATAAAATCAAATTTGTTTAAATAGCCATTGGCATTCGGGTTAGCACTAAGAGGATGCAATTTTGGTTCTTCAAGTTGCTTTCCATCCTGGTTATGAGCTAGTAAAAGATCTTCAAAACTACTTGCATCAATAGAAGTTCCAGAATTGGTATCATCCTCACTTTTGACCAAGATGTTGTCAAAGCTGAATTCATCATCATTTCCAAATGCTTGTGAAGGCTCACTGTATCTCCCTTGGGAGTGACCCTCGAAATATGCATGTGCTGCTAGTGCACTACGCTCAAGGATTCGTCTTTTTGCAGTTACACCAGCTGCAGAGAGATCACTCCCATTAGCTTTCTTAAACTTGTGCTTTTTCGGTCCTTTTATCACTTTAGACCAGAACTTCAGGCCTGATCCAGGAATTTTAACACCAAATGATTTCTCCAAGTCTGCATGCTTCAAATCATAATCAGTGCCTGTGTCCATGCAGTGATGATCCCTCCAGTGCATCTTCTCATCCATGCACAAAAAGTACTGAGAGCTTTCTAGTTCTGGAACTTCAGTTGAATGATTTGTCTCCTTCAAAGCATCATCCTGGGATGGACATGAACTTTTTTCAGCCACAATATAACCTATTTCTGCAGCTTCCCTAGCCAGATTGTCCCTTTCTCTGGACCATTGGGCAGCTGCTTCCTCTCTGGCAATCCTCTTTGTTTTAGTACGATAATCAATCCCTTCTTCAGTTGATAAATGCCCATGTGGACCACCGCCTTCAGATATGGGAATCCCTAACCAAGTGTAATCCTTCTTTTGCACAACCAAGACACTTGGATGAGATAAAACAGCATCAATGACTATCTTTCCCATCCTCAAACTCGCAAAAGGACGAACACGAAGTTTCATGGTGGGTACCTCACCACAAGAAAACTCCTTATTATGAGGCCCAATCGAGCATGACTCCAATGTAATGCTCAAAGGTGAAACTCTTCGAACTTTACCAAAATCAAGCTCTCGCTGAATATATTCACTGAGCATTGAACAAACAGAAGGCAGAAGCTTCGCTTCGATAAAAGCCTTGGCTTTTGTCTGTCCATACCACAGCAACAAGCAGACCCCAGATATTACGGCTACAAAAACAGAACACCTCACTAATAATAACCCCTCTTTCCACAAAGGTTCTAACGACTTCACCAAAGCCTGACTCCGTACAAAAGGTTCTTTTACAGATTTCACCACTAACCCATTTCTTGAGCCAATCGATTTTCTTAATAGCTCTACATTTTTCCCACAAAAATGTGAAAATCTAATTGCTTGAGCTATCCAATCATGCGGCTTCTTTTCGCATTTGCACTTACAAGAAGCCCTTCTCGGAAACTTCCCTCTATCTGAATAAAGGCAACTGCCAGTACTTCGACCATTTAGGGAGCCATGTAACGCACTTCCAAGAAATGGGCAATTTTGAAGTTTAAGACTCATTATTGCTCGATTATACTAACTCCACACTTCATCTGCTGGGGACCAAGAATCTGCTCTTAGTCCCCTTACAATTCAGATTAAAGCAGAGTGGCCAAGCTTCCAACCCTATGAAAATAGAGAATTTACTCAGAATTTAAAAAAAAAAAATCGGTTTAAATAGTCATATATATATATATATATATATATATATATATACATTAAGTTAAAAACATAAAATTTATATTNAATTTAAAAAAAAAAAATCGGTTTAAATAGTCATATATATATATATATATATATATATATATATATACATTAAGTTAAAAACATAAAATTTATATTTATTCACCGCCTTAATTACTAAAAAAAAAAAAAATCATTTTGCAAGCAACCATACGCTAACTTATCGTTTTCTTTTGCAAAACAACAATTTTTTCTTTAAGAAGAAAAGGTAATTTCCTCATTTCTCCATTTTATTGAAAAAAAAAAATGCTTTGATAGAAAAGAGATCCTCACATGTGTATATATCTGAAAAGCCGTTACCGTAGCATTTGTGCAGAAGTATGAGAGTTTTTCTTGCTTATTCGAAAATCTTTTCGAGTGACAGAGACGATTGCGTGCTATGCTTGCGATTGCTGAGTTTCTTTTCGTTCTATTTCGGGTGGGAAGGGAGAATTCTCTAATACTTATTGACGGAAATGCCACCACAAAACATGTAAAATGACGAAGATGACCTGATCCGACTCTAATGCAGATTAATTTTCGTATGAACAATGTGGTTCAGTCGTTCCAAAAATCTTGACTTCAAATAAAATAATCAAATTCAAAGGTAAACACCATTTTAATTTTAATTGTTCAAGTCACAACTTGGATTTTAATTCAACACTGAATGATTATATTCAGGCGATGACGGTCGCAGTTAGTTTACTCCCCACATCTCTTTTATGTTACTTGACTAGGTGCTGAGCTCCATGTTCCTTGTTTGTCTTTAATCAGCTTGAGTTTAATATTGACACAAAGGTTTGTAAATCTTGTCCTTCAATTTCCTTAATCACAGTCTAGCCTCATGAGGGCAAAGTTGATTTCATACTGTTTCCATGGTTAAGCACGTGTGGCTATCAGAAACACGTATATTCCGTTGCAGTATCTTCTCAATGGTTTGCCATTGGCAAATGCAGGATTTCATTCAAGTTTCAGGAAGGCTTTTCTCTATCCCCCGAGCAAAACAAACATGGAAATGGATGCTTACAGAGGTGGCTCACAGAAGGCAGACTTGTGCCTAATTGCTATTGCTCATCACCAAATGAATATTGCAGAATTTAAAAGTTCATTACAAGCTTTTTGGACAAGATGAGGCCCTGGATATCAGTTTATCATATAATGAATCGCAACAAAATTGAATCGTGCAATAAGATTAAAAAAAAAAAAATTAAGTTTTACACCATTGCTATTTGAGGGGAACAGGGAAAAAATTATCTTTGTCACCAAAATCTCCACGGATCTTTGTATGGAGGAACATATTTATCGGTTGGAGGCAGAAGGCGAAAAGAGGTTACAGTTTTTTCCAAGAAAGGTCCCATCTGCATCACATAAAATAAAATGTGATTTCAGTTAGAATCAATTAATTGTCAACTCCATTTTGAAATAGAATGAATCATATTCTAATATTTCTGAATAATGTGATCAAATATTTTAGAGATATACTGAATTTTTGTATAGGCATGCAGAGTAATACTTGAAAGAAATGGTGAGTCCATGGAGGAAGCATATAAGAAAGTGGATTTTAGTAGTAGGTTGCTAATGAAATGCCGTAAGACCCTACAAGAAGGACTAGATTTTATAAATAGAATGCTTTCGGCATGTCCTCGGAAACAGAACTTAAAGAGCCTACTCCAACCGTTATTCGTAGTAGTACGTGTCTAACAAACTTTTACTTAGATGAAGAAGGAAAGTGATAGCAACTTAAAAAGTTATGCAATTATCATATTTTTGTTATTGAAGAGAAAGAGAGAGAGAAACCTCGTTCCACTGCTTGCCGAGAGTTGAAGCACTAAGAGAATAAAGATAACCTGAAATTAATTTTTTGTATAGTTGAGTGAGAAGCTGAACCACAAAAATTAAGCAAGGGATAGTAAAAGAGATCCCTTTAACGCTACTGGTAAAAACTAGCTTGCCCATTTTCCAATCCAAACATTTTTTCTCCTTTTTTTCCACCATGCTAAAAATTTTTATTGGCTGATGAGCCAGGCATCTAATCAATGGAGATCAAGGAATAGTAGAACTGAAAAACTCTGTGGTCATACCATCTCGTTCAGCGGTTGAAGCAACATAATGTCGATACAGGCTTGATGACTGTGCCTGCGTCACATTTAAGGCATCAAGATCAGTAGCAGTATACGAATCTTTCCACCATGACTTGATACTGAAGAAGAAAATACTTACAATATTGCTAGGTGATTTCCGTACAAGATATTCATAATACCAATATGATTCACCATCAATCTAAGAAAAAAAGAATTAGAGACAAATTCCTTATGCACATACACACAGACACATAAGCAATGTACTAAATACAGCTACCTACTTCATTATTATGTGTATCAAGAACTGAACTCTCTTCCATGCGCTGACTTGTGGTAACTCGCTGCGAAAGAAGCAGCAAGTTAATCTAGCATTCCTTCAAGCCTTCAAGGAGTTAAACTTTTAGAAGAAACTGACTATTAGTAGACCACAATATGGGCTGTTTAAACTTTCAAGCATGGTCATAATTACGTGGTACATTAGATTGGATGAGTTAGTAGAAAGGATATAATTTCTGTTTCAAATTTGCATTTTTTGCATCAGCTTTGTCTTATATCTGCCATGAAATTTCCCATCATAAATTGGTCAAAATTCCACAATTGAATTACATAATAAATCTTCATGATTTAACATATTGCTTGTCCCAAAGTCCGAAAGCAGAGTATGAGATCCATCATTTACATTTGCTGAAAGAAAAGACTAATATAAGGAGACGTGAATAATTACCAATGCAGACTTGTCTGATAAAACAGAATCAGCAACATCTTTTGCACTCCATGTACTTTTTTCCTTTGATTTTAAGAGCTGCAAATTTGGAGGACCTATCTGAAACAAAGGATATAAATTCATAAAACTGAAGAGATACCACGGGGGATTTCATTATCAAATATCAGGTTGCGTTATAAATTACCGAAACAGAAATAATAAGGTTATCAATAATGTCAACACGCTCGGACACTATGCGCAGGCGAGCATCAGCTGTATCATATTCAGAAGGATGTATAGTTACTCATATGAAAGCCTGTAGCTAAAAATTGGAAAGAAGGAACTATTTGTATACATAAGCATGCTGGAAGAAAATAGATCACTCCAATTTCAATTAGAGATAAAAATATTTGAACTTACGAGACAGTGGAGCAGCAGATGAATAGCGTTCTGGCTTCCTGGATTCCACCCTTCAAGAAAGTGCAAAAACAATGAAGGAGAGAACTAGTTTGCTTCTGGATAAATAATATTGCTGAAAAAAGTAATTACCTCCATCTCATTTTAGGAAAATATTTTAACTAATATTGGCCTGTGCCATGACAGTGAAAGGAAGTAAAGATGTTCCTTCTATGAAAATCCCTAGTCTGAATCTGCCTAAAGTAGTCCATTCTCAGTCTCAAGTCTAAACTTTACAACACTATATGACCTTGGAAAGCAAAAAGTATAAGGCAACACATAGCCATGCACGGAGAACAAAGTAAAAGAGTTTGTAACGCTTACTGATAAGAGATGATAGTTATCCAATTACATCTTAAAAATACATTGACCCATCGTTGATACTCTTTGAACTTTAGGATTCATAAACTTTAAAAATTTGAACTTGATAGAGTTTGTTTCTGTGTAGAGAGGTGACTTTGAGACATTTTCCAAATCATCCTTCTATGCATCAACACGAAATCCAATTTGAGTAAGAAAAATTTCTAACCCCAAACTAACAGTCAATACGGACAAATAAAAAGAAAATGCAACAAACAATACTTATAGTTTTCTTGCAGAATACCTACCATTTGAAGAGGAACTTCTTAGATGGCAACTCTACCGGGTACAAATAAGAATAAGCATTTATATCATCAACCATTGAAGCCATTTTCAGATCCTCCACAGCAAGAGATCCTGAAACCGAGCTATTATAATATATGGCAGAAGATAAAACCTAACACGCATACATAATAAATATTTCATGATAGTATCTGACTGAGTATACTAACAAGCAATGAAGCAAACCAAAGAATCAGTTGATGATGGTGTTTCCAAACCAGAATTCTTACAGCATGAAAAGATAGAAGGGATGTTTGACAACAAAATCAAAGTTGCAAATTCTGCTAAAAATCTGGTTGTACAAAATTCTGAAACAAGAAGCTAACTGGGTCTAATAGCCATCTTCCTTGAGAAAATGTAATAAATACAAATAATCTGAGATTTTCACTAACTTTAGCACCAAAAAAAGCAACATGTACCAGAGCATAAAAATTAATAAGATTCTAAAAGCCACACGCTTCACTTTTCTTCAATTCTCTCTGATAAATAATTGAAAAATGAACAGTATTCTTTTCCTCATGGAAGCTCAATGAGCATACCTGAAGATGGGAAGACCAAAGATACTGAGGAAGAGAGACCAAAGAGAACCAAATCCCTTCTCCAAAACCCATTTTGTGATTGTGAAATGGGTTTTGAAGGTGCAGAAGAGCCGACTATCACCTTCTCTTGCAACCCACAAAACCTCTGGCTTTGCGGAATACTGCCCCGGTTTCTGTTGGCCACAACACAACAGTTCAACATTCCATAAAGGAAAACATACATAAATACATACATGTACACGCCTAACTATATAAGAGAGAAAGAGAGACAGTACCTCAAGAAATGGAGGTTGGTGAGGGAAAGTGAGGGAGAGAGCAGAACCATTGTCGAGCCTCAGTCTCATCCACTACCACTACGCCTTCGTTAATCAGTTTCTTAGCTGCTTTTTATTATTATATTTATTATTTACCAGTAAATAACATACATACATGAGTGTGGATTTACTATGATTCGCTATATGATACTTTATACCCTCACCAATAATGCTTCGCCACGTTAGCAAAAAAAAAGAGACTTTATAAACATCCACAAAGGCCCCCCTAGATTCAGAGGTTCGGGGGCGTTAAACGTTTTCTTTATTCCAAAATAAGGTCAAGATAATAGTGAAAAATTAACTATAGAAGAGATTAAAATAAAGTAGTTGTTGAGTTGACGAAGGACGCTCGTCAAATTAGTCATAGTTAACAATATCTTAAATAACTGATATCCGTCTATTCAACATCTTTGATAATTGAGGACCGTCAATTTGATATTTCGATAAATATTATTATTTATAATAGATTTTATTATTTAATCTGACTGATTAAAAAAGAGAGAATATATATCGCATTTTGATATTGTATTTGGTTAAATTATAAAAATATTTATGATTAAGTTAAAAATGTAATTAAGGGTATAAGTGGATATATAAAAAGAATGAAAAAGAGGTTTTATTTTGAGAGGTCTGAGGATGAGCCCATGACGAGTGTAAAAATAAGATAAACGTGTAGCCAAACAGTCCCAAAACCGCACGATTTTCAAGAAAACGTCTTCGCTCTCCTTTCTCTAAACGCTTTTAGTATTTGTGTCATTTTGCAGATCTCTTCGATCTTCTACTTTTTCGCTTCTTAGAACCGCTAAATTCTGGTAGATCACAATTTTCTTTCTCTCCTCTTTTATTTACTTATTTATTATTCAAACTTTTGCGTTCTTAAGTTTGTGATGTTAAAATTGTGCTTCAATTATTGATCCTGATCGATACCTTTCATTTGAAATAAATAAAGCTTGATTGGCAGGTTTTGTTTTGTTTTGTTTTGTTTTCTCTTCTATTTTCTGATTTGATATTTGTAATATTATATTGATAATGTTTGGATTCTTTCTAGTTTTTTGCTTTTTAATTTGATAACTTTTACCTTTTTCTGAGTTGATTTGTATTACTTTGTTGAACTAGAGAAGAAATAAGAGACAAAATATTCAAATATTAGATAATAATTGTTATTCTTATTAGGTTATGGCAGAAATGAACATTTGAAGCCAAGAATTTGAATTGAAATCAATGTGTGCTACACAAGTTTTTGATTTGATAATACTTTTACACATATGCATATATATATAAATTAAACTGCAGTTGTAACTCTTTTTGTGATTACATATAGAAGTGAAAAGTAGAACATGTTTTTGTGATTACATGAATAGCTATTTAGTTTTCTTGATTTCTTTTAGACGCCTTTTTTTTTAATGAACAATTATCTTTTTTTTTTTTCTTTAAATGAAGCTATGAAGCCTGGAGTTTCTTCTTTAAATCCGTATGCTGCATCATATATACCGCTCTCAAAAAGAGAGGCATATGATAGAAATGAGCCTGCGGCAAAAGATTCTAAAGTGGTCAATGAGGGTGCCTGGTATGCACAGACTGTGCATGTAGCACAGAACCAGCATCATAACAAGGTTTTTATTGATTCTGTTGCTCGTGTCGCTGAAAAGGTTCCCATTCCTGAAGGGTCTACGTTGAAAAGCCACTCTGTCCAAGGTTCATCATCAAGTAAGCAGTCCATGGATGAAGAATTTGACATTGATTTGGAATATCTGCAGATGTCATTTCCTGGTTTATCTGATCAATCCATCACTGATGTCTATTTGGCAAACAAGGGCGACTTGGATGCCACCTATGACATGCTAACCCAACTTGAGGTAAACTTTGTCAAAACTTTATGATTATTGAAGTTGGTAAATATATATTCATTAGATAGACTGAGCAGTATTGACTGCATCGATGGTTCTTTTTCCTTCGGTTGGTTGGTTTAGGAAATTGAATCGTTGAGATTGTTTTCAGTTATTTGGCTACCTGTAAAAAAATTTAATTAGTTGAATAGCACAAATTTCCTGATTCTTTTGCAAAGCAAGAAGCTGTCCTGACAGTGTTATTTTGCATTTGGCTGATGAATGAATGCAGCAGGAGAGGGATGGAGCAGCTGAACCAAATTGAGGCATTAATTTTATGCAATTTTGACCTGTTGATTTGGTTTTTTTTTTTTTGGAAGGGGACAATATCTCCCGAAATATGAGTTATGTCTGACGCCTGAATGTATTCCTTTTTTTGTTTTGTTTTTACTATTTTATTAGTACTGGTATAGACCTGCTTTATTTCATACTTATGCCCTGCTTCTCTGATAGCAACTGCCAGTAGTTAATTCTGGAAAGAAGTGCTTTGAAGGTGTATCATTTTGTCTTCTCCAGAAAAATAGCTTTTCAGCTTTGTTCATACTGTCAATATTTCTCCTTTGATATTATGGTAGATAGATTAGTTGGATAAGTGGGCTGTTGCATATGGTATGTTGGAAGTGCTAACAGCAAGAAAGTGCTATGCTTTTGGCTTGATGATTCAGGGACAATGTTGTTATCCAGTTTGCTTAGGTGCATTATAATCAGAAAAGGTCCCTGTCATGGGGAACTTAATAAGATCCATCTCCAAGGCTGTCAGAGAAGTATATTATAGTTACTGAATTTTAAATCATTTTACTCATTTTCTTATCTTTTGAATTAAGCTTAGTTTATGTATATATATATTTTTTTTGGTCATGCAAGAGTGCATTTTTTGTTTGCAGTTTGGCTCTGTCGAGTCTTCTGAAAATCTACCAGACTCATTGGACATTGGTGATGTTTCAGAATCTGGGTCTTCATCTGAGTGTGCAGCTTTGAAACTAAAGAATGTTGTTGGTGAAGCTGGTGCTTCTTCATCTGGTTCCTCAGGCTCAGCCGTGGTCTCCTGAACGATTTTGTGTGAGACAAATTACAAGCTTTTCCCTTTGGCTTTTTTTTTTTTTTTTTTACTCTTTCCTTTTTTTTTNTACAAATTACAAGCTTTTCCCTTTGGCTTTTTTTTTTTTTTTTTTTCCTCTTTCCTTTTTTTTTAAAAAACCTTTTACAGATTGTGGATAAGAATGTAAGTAGGGGGATCTTACCTTGGAGGTGGGAGGCATCATACATGTGTTTGGTCGTGGTTGTATAGTTCCAAGATGATTGTGTCCTAAGCTTCTCTAGCCCTTCTAGGCTCTGTTTTTGTTGTATGGGTCAAATGTCCCTTATGCAATTATAATGCAGTTGACAGTTTCTCAAAAAATTTGATTTGCTCGAATTGTTTGGCGTAAAGATCATGTTGATGTTAAATAGTTTTGGTTGTAATTCAAAAGCTTGGTATGTAATGGTTGAAAATCTCTCTCTTACTTATGTATAATTTACTTAATCACTTATATGTAATGTAACTATATTACCCTCCTTATATATAAACCTTCAAACTCCCTCAATCTTTCAACTCCTTCTTAACTATCCACACTCCCTCTATTACCGGTGACAACGAAGACAAACCCGAGTGAGGAGAAGACAAACGAAAGGGTCTTTGAACGCTAACAAACTATTCCATAACATATTATCCATTTTTCTAATTTTAGTTTAATCCATATCTTTTTCTTTATTATTTAAGATTTGAGTTATGTGGTTTATAATTTGTTTGAATGATGTTATTTTTATTTTGGTCGAATATGTATTTTTTTTTTAATTTAAGATTTAAGTTATGTGGTTTAGAATTTGTTGTTTGAATGATATTTTGGAGTAGTTTAAATGATCTATGGAGTATTTGATGTAGTTTCAATGAATTTTTTGAGTTAGAAGTGTTGAAATCGTCGCCTGAAAAACTGAGAGTTCGTTCCGGATCGAATATAGGGTTTAGTCCATTCGGTCTGACTTCCAATAGTGAAAATGCAAAATGAAAGTGTTAACTTTCATTGAAAGTTGAACTCAAGACCTCTTGCTTAACTAAAAATGAGTACTTTAACTAAGTAAGTTACAAATGTTTCAATGATATGTATTATGTTTGATATCCTAAGTAAATGACTTACGAGATTTCAACTACACCACCTGAGATACCGTTGGACCATTTGGGTCTAATCGACCAAGATTTTTTTAGCAACATCTTGTATTTTTTGGTAACCATTTGAACGCTTCTAAAAAAAAAAAATCATTTAAATTACTAGAGACTCATTTTTATTTATTTTCTGCAAACCCTTTTATTTATTGTATATCAAATATAAATATGGTAATAATACAACTCGAACCCGTGCCTTCTTAAGGTTGTGCTTTAACGCCTTTACCACCGGGCCACCTCCTATTTTAAATATATTTTACAAACTTTTGTATTTATTTTATAACATAAATCATTGATGAAACTCGATCAAAACCGACGGATCACCCGACGGACTCGACCAACCCGACCCGAGTCGGTTACATATTTTAATCAGGTGTTTTTTTGCCTTACCAACACTCTATCAGGTCGGGTTGGGTTGATCAAAACCCGACCATACTCGACCCGTGAACACCCTTATAGATAACTCTAATAGATCCTTCAAAAACTATTTTTATGCATTTAAACAGTATACAACAAATTATAAGCCAATCACTTAAATCCAATAAAAAATATCTATTAAACCAAATGAGAAATACGCATTTCAAACAATTGAAACACCGACGATTTACTTTCAAAAAGAGTTTGTCAGCGTTCACGCTTCAAAACCCACCTAGAATCGCCTCTAACTCGCTAAAAAATTGCAAAGAACGGAACACCGCTTCGTCTTCTCCACCAGTCACTTCGTCTTCTCTGCATGTCGCTTCGTTATCTCTGTCGTGTCAATTCGTCTTTTTCGTATCCGGTTCCTTTTCTACGTTGTTGTTGCTGAATCTGGTTGGGTTGTGTGGGTTAAAGAGAATGAGTTTGAATTTTGGAATGATTTATATATAAGAAGAGGTAATTTAGTCATGTAACATGTAAATGGTTAGATAAATTATATAAAAGTGATGAAGTGGTTATTTTTTAAAACCCCCAAAATTATGGTTATTTTTTATGAATTCCCTTTCATTATCCATGCCATGTTTTTGCATTGACATAGAACCGCAAAAACAGTTAAAAGTTAGCTGCGAGATGTTAGGCAGACGTTCTGCGGATTAGAGATTTTGATTAGTCCTTTTTGGATGATAAAGATTATGCAACTTAACAACATTATTCCCAATGCCATCAAAGCATACAAAAAACTTCATGGAAATTTGGTTTAGAAATATGGATTATGCTACATCAGATGCATAAAAGTTGAAAACAATTACAAAAATTTTAAAAACTCACAATTTTAATATATGTTCATTTTCAATTGTTATACATTCGTTTTAACTTTTATATGAAATTGACATATCTATATATAAATAAACTGCAACAGAACTAGATTTTGAGGTTGAATCCGTCTCGTCATACTTTTCCTCCTACCTAGAAATATATCTGAAGAGAGTGATGGATCGTTATAGTCTGGTTCTTCGATCACTCTTTTCCCTTGTGTACTCTAGCTCACATTCTTAATTGAGCAAA
Source organism: Bursera cuneata (assembly GCA_026212285.1). NCBI lineage: Eukaryota > Viridiplantae > Streptophyta > Magnoliopsida > Sapindales > Burseraceae > Bursera > Bursera cuneata. The sequence goes on from JANLJB010031110.1 coordinate 31,053, forward strand.
TTACAAATAATGCTATGATTATCTAAGCTGAAAAACTATCCTCCTGCGTGAAGAACGTCCTGAAAGAGGTCGTTACCCATTAGTGCCATTGCGATTTACAAGCTTCAAGAAACAGTTGATCATACTATTACAAAGATTTTAACGGTGCATTAAACATCAAATCGATGGGAGATATTAATAGTAAAAAAAAAAAAGAACTTCAAAGTTAAAAGGAGAATTAAAAGTAGAAAAATGGCAATTACAATTGTCTAAACAGTTTCATTAAAAGTATCCAAATGTTACATAGGAGGACTAATAGTCTTCTGAGTTGCCGATGTGGCATTTTCAGTGGAGATCATGTTCTGCCGGAAATGGAAAAAACCAAGAAAATAATAAATAATAAATATTAAATAACAATGATAATGAGTATTGACCAGACACCAAATAAACAAGCTAAAAACTACTCCTTTGCTTTCGGTTATTTAACACGAGTCTCCATCGGACGTGGTCTTTGGACACCGTAGATTCATTCAAAAAGATTCTTTCTTTTCAATTAATCTTTTTTTTTTTCTTTTGAAATCCCAGATCAACGTTTCTCATTTCTCAACACCCAGATACTCATTCTTTTTCAATACCAATCTTCATCATACCTCTTTAGTTTCAATTTCACAACTTGAAGTTCTTATCTTGAGATCTTGTTCTTGATAATTTTTTTGAGAAAAGGAGAGAGATATTTCAGGGCCTTAGTTTTTGATGATCTGGGTGTTTGTACAATGCCTTGTTGTGATGAATTATAGATTTTGGGCCTAGTTTGTAGTACATAATCTTCTTGATTGGGTTGAATTTTGAGTCAATTTTGTAAAACAGAAGACAAGATGGGAATGGATTATTATAACATACTGAAGGTGAACAAGAATGCAACAGACGACGATCTCAAGAAATCTTACAGGAAATTGGCAATGAAATGGCACCCTGACAAAAACCCCCACGACAAAAGAGAAGCTGAAGCCAAATTCAAGCAGATTTCCGAGGCTTATGAGGCAAGATTTTATTTTTATTTAATTTTTTTGCTCTGTTAAAATTTTGCTAGAATTACATTTGTGTGTCTGAATTGTGAAGATCTTCTTTAAAATTTGTTTTATTTCGTAGTCAAGTCACAATCTTATTCTAACCAAACGAGGTGCTGAGATGAAAGTGGTTATACAAGAAGAGACAGGCTGAGAAATGGATGAATTTATGACTACTTGGGAACATTTCTGCTAATTTTATTTCTCTCATATATTTTTGGAAACCAAATGGAGCATAAGACGATAGCGGTTTCCTTGATATGAAATTTAGTTATAGACTTACATTAATTAACTAGTGATCATGTCTACTGCTGTATTGGAGTTGTCTTGAAAACAAAGTAGATTGAATTTGATGGTTTATTGAGATGTTTCTGTGAATTCAGGTGTTGAGCGACCCTCAAAAGAAAGCAATTTATGATCAGTTTGGCGAAGAAGGGTTGAAAGACATGCCACCAGCTGGCAGTGGTGGATTCCGAAATGGTAGTGGTAATAACTCTAGTGGGTTCAATCCTAGGAATGCAGAAGACATTTTTGCAGAATTTTTTGGTAGTAGTCCTTTCGGATTTGGTTCATCGGGACCTGGGAGGTCCATGAGGTTCCAGTCTGATGGAGGAGGTATGTTTGGGAATTTTGGTTCAAATGAAAATATTTTTCGTAGTTATAGTGAGGGGAGTGCACCAAGGAAACCTCCACCTGTGGAAAGCAAACTACCATGCAGCCTTGAGGAGCTATACACTGGATCAACAAGGAAAATGAAGATCTCCAGAACTATAGTTGATGTCAGCGGGTATGTATATTCATCTCAGGAACCCTGCGCAATCTGTTTCCCGCTCCCCCACCCTCTTTTTTCTCATATCCTCATCAGTAATTGTCTGAATTATATCTTTCATAAGATTTTAGCCCAAAGTTTTTTCATGTTATCTTAAACAAACAAATTCTTTTAGGCTCCAATTGTTACTCCCTGTTAACTGCAATATTAGATGGTTTAACAATTTAGTAGCCAATTTGTCCATGGGCATGTCTGGCTGTTTGTACATCAATAAGTACTTGCTTATTATTTATAAATTCATATTCTTGCAGGCGTCAAGCACCAGAAACTGAGATATTAACCATTGATGTGAAGCCTGGGTGGAAGAAGGGAACAAAAATCACTTTTCCAGATAAAGGAAATGAGCAGCCAAATCAGCTTCCAGCAGACCTTGTTTTTGTGATTGATGAGAAGCCCCATGATGTGTACAAGAGAGATGGCAATGACCTCATTGTAAACCATAAGGTGTCACTAGCTGAAGCCCTAGGGGGGACAACGGTAGAACTCGCCACACTTGATGGTCGCAATCTATCAATTGCTGTAACTGATATAATTAGCCCAGGTTATGAGCTTCTTGTTCCTAAGGAGGGAATGCCGATAGCAAGAGAACCGGGTAATAGGGGTGATCTGAGGATCATATTTGAGGTGAAGTTCCCAACTAGATTGACTACGGAGCAAAAAGCAGGACTCAAGCGTGCCTTGGGGGGTTGATACTCCACAGACCTTTTCATGTACAGCCATTAGCTTAAGCCAAACCATCCTCAGAAGCTCAAAGCCAACCTTAGCTCCATTGACAGACTGGTATATCACACTGAGAAAGGCATCTGCAAGTTGGAAAGTTACACGGGGTACCCAAGGTTTAGTCTAAGTAACAAATTCACTCTTGTTATTCATAAAGTAACATAAAGACCCCCATTTTGATATTTTAAGTAATATTAAGACCCCCATTTTCATGTGTCAAGACCCCCATATTTTCTAATTCTGGGAGTGTCTATGTTACTTTATGAATAACAGGGGTGAGTCTGTTACTTAGACTAAACCTTGGGGGTTTCTATGTATTTAGCCCAAAGTTACACTGTCCTCATTACATTTTACTGTTCTTATTGGTCTATATTGCTGGTCTCACTATAATTCTTTTAAGTCTTCGTGTTGCTATTGGTTCTTCCGTGTAATTGATTTCTTTTCCTTCATGGGATGATTGGGGTTGAGGAGGCAGGGTTGTGGATATTTTTGTTTTTTTACTCATTTTGGTTGATCTTTGTTGTTTCCTCCATTGTGCTGGATGATAGATCCCCTAAAAGTTTCTGTGGAGCCTTTGTATTGTGAATAAGTCCCTAACGATAGACTGCATCATTCATAATGTAGTTTTCTTTCTAGACGCTTCGTAAGGGATTAGATTGCTTTGTTAATCTGAATTCATTCCATATATTATATCCAAATAGCTATATCACTTATTTCCATAGTGATCAAGAAACGTTAGTTCAATAATTTTCTAAAAATTTTTTGCTGTCATTTTATTTTGCCTTTCAAAATTCGATCTCAGTTTCGCTGCTGTTTCCTCTCTCTTTTTGTGAAAACCAAGCAAATAACTGGTAGACGAGGGCAAAACACAGGTCAATACTAGTATATACAAATACTTGGGGAGAGAATTCTTGCATCGCAAAGCATGGGTATCTTCGGATAGTTTTTTCAAGTTGTCTTGGCGATAACTTGGCAAAACATTACTTTGCGCATGAGGGAAAAAGTGTTGGATATGAACAAGATTTATAAGTTGTGTTAAAACCACAAAGTACGAACTTGCGAAACCTGGAACGAGGCGTTAAAGTACCTTTTTGGGTTTTGAGCGCTCTTCCCCCATTCATATAAGTTATTAAACATCAATATACAAATTAGAGAGCCTTTTTAGTTGGTGACTGATCTGGATTCTGACCCTTTTTTTGTTGCTCCAACTTGTTTTACAAAAGAGTAAGAGAGCCCATATTCCATTGATCATAAAACTAGTTTTCAGTTGGCTTTCTAGAGACTATAGTTGCACTAATAACAGGCAACGATTACAAACTAGACGGATGAAAAAAATAAAAAAATAAAAAGATTAAAGATTTACAGTGCTATAAATTCAAAAGCCTCTACTCTTGGGGGCATCTTGCCGCCAGGCTACTCCCGGTTGCCCAGAACCGGGGCCATGTGACCCATACAACTGCACACCACTAGACTGACAAACGGGAGGAGGAGTGGCTACAGATGGTGGATGCATGTATGCCCCATGCGTAGGAGTCCACAGATGAGAAGCGTGTTGTTGACTTTGCATTGCATTCATTGGAGGCTGCAACGACATGGTTGGCTGACGGTATTGTTGATGTGGTTGAACTGATCCAATATGTAGATTATTATCCATGTTGGTTCGCTGAAAGCTATGAACTTGGTGTGGTGGCTGTTGTTGTTGTGGAGCATGCCACTCCGGAATGTCATCATCATCATCATTACATGGCTGAACTGCAGCCCCAACACCTCTTATGTCTGAAGAGGCAGTACCTTGAGATTGATGTCCATATTTCTGTATAAGCTCCCTCATTTGTTCCTCAGGGCGTGATGGGGCGTGGGTATGGGAGTGAATAGGGGTCATTACAGCAGCCCGTGGGGCATTTTGGGTAGAAGAACCACCAGAAAAATTGTACTCAGGAAGGTCATCGTCATCCCGCCCTGCTTGAGGGCCAAACCCGGGAGGAACTTCAACATCATCATCATCAACAACAACTTCAGGAGTGGGTTTAGCATAGACAGAAGGTGTTCTGCCCTGAGAAATATAAGGTTTTGGAGTGACATTCACATTCATGTTTGTATCCTTATCTTGCTGTCTCCTACTAGAAGTGAAGTGTTTCTTAGAGCTGTGCTTATGGTGTGACGCTGAGTTGGGTGATATTGTTGATGTTAATTGTGCTTTTCTCCATACAACAACACCAATTAGACCATTATCAATAGCATTAAGTGCCTCAAGCTGGTCCTTCGGGAGGATCTTGCTGAGCATTTCTAGTGTTTTTGTGTGAGGTGGGCAAAAGTAAACTTCAATTCCAGGGGCAGGCTCAGCAAAACCCACTCTTCCCTCCAAAACATAGGAATCTGCAACCTGCAGAAGAACGTTATGCTTCGGTTAGGCACACCAAAAGAAAAGAAGCAAGGCGTTAAAAAAAAGTAGTAACAAAATACCAAACTTGTACCTCGGAGATGCTTCCCTGCTCGCTTTTTGGGGACGCCTCCTTGCCAACAAAGTGGACGATCTGCAAAGCACCAAAAATTTATCAGTAATCATCCACCAAAAAATATAAATGACAAAAAACTGCTTGTCTCGTTAACCACAGCTCCCTCTAAATAAGACGTGCTTCTGCTAATTAATAGTTCTGGTTCATCTATGACTATGCCAAACTCAAAATGCCCTTTTAACATTTCTTTCACATAAATGCCTGCGGCAATACTTTGGGAGCTTATCATCTTGACTTATTAATTTGAATAGTGATTATTTAAAATTTAATTTAATTTTTACCAATAGCAATTATTTATTGGGAATAGAGAAGTTAACAAATGCCCATCTCGTCAATACTTGGGAATTAATTTGCTACAAGCCAGATCATACGCGAGGTGAGCAGCATGTCACCTTTTCCATCAATTTATTACAAATTTAAAGTGCAGAAATTGCTCAAAACAGCTGCTCATCAAACAGAAATGCGTTATGAAGACAACTCATTCTGTTGCCTATCCAGCTGAACATTATTTTCCTAAATAATAACTCACTTTTCAATTTATATTTTCTCACTCCAAAATCCCAAATCATTTATCGGTAACCTAAAATGGGATGCTATTTAACGTGGTTAAGACCCTAAATGCCTTGAAAGCAAAAAAGAATAAAATGGAAGATCAAAAAGTGGGATATTAGAAGGGCCTTTTTTCTTCCTTTTTCTTTCGGTTGGTTTGTAAACAGAGGAAACAAACAGGTCACATATTTAATACAGTGCAAACAAACTTGAGATACCATTACAGCACGACTTCGTGACATAGGAAGCTCTTGGAGGAACTTCTCAAATGCGTCCTGTCTAACTCTACCCTTGATATCAAGGAAGCTGGCCCACTCCTTCGAAGTTCTTTCACCACTGAAACAATGAAGTCAGATCAGAAACAATTGCAACTAACATAAAAATTACTATTTCCCTTTCGTAAAACTTCAAATTCACTGTTGAAGTACGAGTGTTTTGTATTTATAAACAAATAATATGAAATTTATAGTCCATAGAAACAAGTAGCATTTTCAATGTGATTCACATCATCACAGATATCATATCACCACCAGCCATGCTTAATCTGGCAAGGTCTCTACAAAGACATAGCCCCTAATATCCAATCTGGTCATCTACAATCTGAACCATGCAGCATCTTTATAACTTTTTATCCTTATTTATTTATTTATTTTAGGCACATAGCTATTTCATCACCCATTTTTCCACATCAGGCCCCACCCCAAATAAAGGATTCCTGGTCTGTGTTGTGCATGGTCAAATCATTTTTAGGCTCATTACACACAATTTCATTCTTTTAAACACCAAGACCCACCCACCACCTCAAACCATCTATTACCACCCAAGGCAAGGCCAAAGGGCATAATGAAATATTTAACTCTCAGAAAATCATTTTGTCTTCAGTTCATTAGTTTGATTATGAAATGATTTAAAGTAATAACCATGCCAAGAATATAATACACAAATTCTCTTAACTGCTTAATCACATTGTTCAAAATTCAAGCACAGGAAAGGCAACAAAAGTAAAGGACATTGATTTCAAAAGGTAGCTCCACAAGGTAGCTCAGACGGTATACAAACAAATGCAGAACACATAGATATATAATTAAAACCAAATAATTGTAGTTATCTGCAATGAAGTGATATAATGCACATAGGACAATAAGGTAGCTTCCTAAGATGTCTATGACTCATCTATTATCCAAAATTAGATCTCTAACCTACTGTACACGCATTAGTGTGTGCTTGCGTAATGATGACATACCTTTGAAGACAGTCAGTGTATATGTGTGTGTTTCAAAAATAAAGAATAAACACTTGTCAATCTATGTAACAAAAATTTGAAAACAATAAGATAGTCAAGTGCACAAACCTCTTATAAATGCCAATGACAGGGACAATAACTGAGATACTGAGATAAAGCGAGCCATCCCACACAAGTTCACCATTGGATGTGCCAACAGGAGGTACAGTTTCAGATTTTACAGGACTGTCAGTAGGCTTCACATCAACATTAGACTCTGTATTTGTAACATCAAAATTTTCAGGTTTAGCTGGTGAAGTGTCAACAGGATCTAGTGCAGTTTGAACAGGAGACTTCGATTCTGAACCAACTTCTGAGTCATCGTTCTCCGAAATGACTGTTGATTTTTCAGGATCCACATGTAAATTTTCAAATGCTGGCTCTGAGTTAAGGGATTCTATGAATTCATAAAGAGGGCCCACTGGAGTATGAATTTCATCACCCTTCAATTCATCATCGCCTATAAGCCCTTCCACCAAATCAGTCCAATCATTTGATGAACTAGTAACGGTGCATGAACCTTCCTGGTCTTCAAGATTACTCTTTCTATCAGCTGCAGCAACATTTGATTCATCTTTCACTCCAACAGATTTAGAGGGAGAAGAAGCCTCTCTCTCATTTATTTTCGGTGGAACTCGAGGAAGTGAGCTTGCCCCAACAGATACATCTGCTGAAGCAGTATCAACTTGTTCAACTTCGACTTGGACCTCACCCTTGTGTGTTTTCTTCACCAATCGCCTAATATCAACTTCTGAATCAGGCAAAAATACCATTTGAGCCATCGCTTCTGCTTTTGCCATTCGCCACTGGGAAAGTTCCTCAGATGCAAGTTCCTCTGCTGTCATAGAACATAAACGCTCAGCAGGAATATCACCTGACATAACTTTTTCTCTCAGTTCAGGATTATTAGGATCCTTCAGATTGAATAAAAGAGATCTTCCCTTCTCCTTATACTTCTTATTCACACCTCCAAATAATTTAAAAAGTTCAGCTTCAATTTTTGATGCCAAAATTTGTGGAGATTGATTTGATTGTATTTCTTCCCTGTTCCGATCTCCACTCACTTGATCAAGTTTCAACTCTTCCTTCCCCGCAGTTGGAATATCCTTTTTAACCTCTACTGGCTCCAAAACCCAAGAGAGCCCATTTCCCTGCAAAAGTTCATCTCTGGCAAAAAAGTTGTCACTAAATGAAACATCTTCATCAGGCAAAAGATTACAGTATTGAAACTCTCGCCCATTGCGTTTTGACATCTGAGAATTATTAGTAGTGTTTCCATTAGCAAAATACCCATGGGAACCGCTCTCACCAGCAAAGCACATGGAAGCAGAGGAACCTTCATCAGGGGGTAATGTTTCCTTAGGCTCTTCACATACAGGCTCAACAGCACCAGAAGCAGTGGAGGCGGATCCAGCTGGTTGGGAATTATCTTGTGTCTCTCCCAGAACACCATCAGCTTCATTCTTACCATTCCTTTCCACACTTGGTGTTTTATCTTGCTGTTGAGAAACCAAGGCCAAAGCAGCTGCTAATGATTCCCTCATCTTGGACCTCACAGATTCAAATGACTCAGTCTGAAGCTTTGGAGAACGTTGCATATGTGCATTTTGACTTTTTGGGACAGACTGCTTCCGTGGCCCAGATTTACCAGGAGCAGATTCCTTTTGAACGACCTTTTTATTTTGAGCTGGCAAATGCTGTGATCCTGAATAGTTAGACATGTGTTCGATCTGCTGTAATACTTTTTTATCTGGGGCAGATGTTTGCTGCAACCATGGCCTATGTTCTGCTTGTGCCACCCGCTTATTAGGCATTGAGAACTTCTGTGACACAGAATTGTTCGAAAAGGGTTCCATTGGTGCCTTTCGCTTAATCAATGATGATAACTGCTGTGAAGCCACATTATTAGACATTGTTCCAAGCCCCCCCAGTTGCTTGTTATGAAGAAAAAACTGCTGCTGCATCAGATTATATGTTTGGGAATCCATTTTCCCAGTCTGCTGATTTGGTATTGGCGATATCTGTGACCCAAAATTATCAGACATTGGCATCATTGATCCTATTTGCATGTTTGTAACTTGCATATTCTGCAATGTGGAACCACCGTAACCAGGATCTACTGCTGCAACTTGCATGTTTGATACTGACATCTGCTGTAGCGAACCACTAGTCCCCCTTCCCATCATTCCCATTTGCATGGAGGAATCCACTTTGTTTGAAATGGATTCCAGCTGACTCATTTGGGTGCTGGGTATAGACAGCGGTCGTGATGCTAGCTCATTTGACATGCTAGACCAACAATACAAAACACATGCCAAAGAAACTGCATGAAAACATAAAAGCAAAAAAATCCTCAAATTAGCATAATTTCAAATCATGTGCAGTGGCAGTGCACCCGCAGGCATGAAAATACACATACAAACGAATCTGAAAAAAAATACTTAGCTAAACATGCTAATAGCTCAAAAAAAGCACTAATAAATACGCAAAATCGGCTCCAAAGTCGAAAATTTCAGAAAACATTAACGGGAAAAAAACCCTAACTATAATTACCATTAATTACTATTTCCCAAATCAATTAAGAAAAAGAAAGAAAGAAAGAAAATGATCATCAAACATTTAATTAAAATATATAATAAATAACAAACGAAGAAAAAATTCATTCAATTGTAAACACAAATATAAAAGAAAAAAAAAACTAATTCGATAATTATTATTTATTACAACTAGAAACGGTTTGCACAAGTATCAAAAGTGTAAAAACCAAATCAAGTCAAGAATCACTCATTCGGTCCCGAAAGTTGTCTTCCCAAAAAAATATCAACAAGGCAAAACACACGTTTCGAATCGGCGGCCCGTACCTGATCAGAAATTCGACGAAGCGGAATTCGGCAACGGAATCGAAGAACTAAGAAGAAAAAAATAAGAGAGGGAGGGAGAGTCGGCTATAGAGATGAGCCTGGGCTTGACTTGGTTTAAAGCTTTGTTTGGCTGAGAATATAAACCCTAGAAAGTTTTGATCTGATCTATGGGCTGCTGAAATTACTTTTCTGTCCCGTGAGAGGCTCCAAGAGGTTTTTCTAGATATTAATTTCGGTTAACACGTGGAGAGCTCTCACGTGCTTTGTAGGACTAGTAAATAGTGTAGCTTTACCTAATTTTCTACGATGGATTGATTTATAGCCGTCGGATCAAGATGTCTTTTGGCGTTTTCTTCGAGATAAGGTATGGTCCAACATAGATAAATATTTATGAAATCATGGTAACCTTCTTTTTAAATGCATTTTTTAGCCGGTCCATTTTAAAAAAATTTCATCTCTTACACAGCAATCGCACAATCCGGTAATTCGACAATTATCGAATTACTAAGCATAACTACTGTTTAACATTGCTTAGCAGCTAGGGATTATGCTCGATAACTCAATAGAAACACCCGATAATTCGAGAGTTATGAAAAGATTTGAAATCAAATTTTTTTATAAAATTGCATTTAAAAATAAGACTATTTACTCTTATCATATAATTTTTTACTCTTTAATATTGAAATAAACGTGGCTTGCAAATTCCATTATAGTTGAATAACCCATTTCTAAGTTCAGACTGCATGCTGTAAAATAAAATTTAGATAAAATTTTTTTAAAAAGCTAAAAGATGTGTAAAGTGTTTTAGTGTGTTAAATTCATTATTCTCAACCTTATCAATTTACAAAAAGAGTTGAGGATGACGGTGTTTTACTAGTCCGAAAGTAGCAAACCAAAATTGTTTAATCATCCAAGTGTGAACCTGGCTGTGTAGAGAGAAGTAAGAGACATTTTTCTCCATCAAGTTCAAAAATTGCAAATCCATTTCATTATATTCATTATTTCTCTATGCAGATAGACATATTTTTCTATTCGAAATGCAGCATTGGAGCTTCAGTCCGTCAACTGATGCAGCTAGTGTACAATCTGTATATAACACTCGGTTTAATCCAAGGCAATTGCTTCTATATCTCCAAGCTAAATCTCAGCCAAAGAAAAATCAAATGAATGAGCTTGGATAATTAATCCAACCATAGGAGAAATGACCCTCGGGCTTATAAAGAAGCAAGCCATACCATCATATACACAAAGGAAGATCAATATATTACTACATTAAAACACAGTGGTTATCGAGCCATTGCCTGTTCCCGTTCCTGTTCCCGTTCTCCTATCGCCCCTTTGGCTGTCATTTGTCCCAGATAGTGATCCCAAGATGCTAGCACTCGTCCCAGAAAGTGAACCCAGAACGGTCTCACCGACCTCACTCTTGCAAAGAGGACATGAAGCATTAATCTTCAGCCACTTATCCACACACTCCTTGTGGAAAAAATGAGTGCATGGTAACTCTCTCAGCTCATCATTATTTGCATACTTCGCCAAACAAATGCAACAAACCTGCAAACAGTTGTAATAATAGCATCATCTATCAATACCAACAAGAAAGGACAAGGTCAAATGTAACAGTTAAGAAAGGTCAGCAACTTGGGACACTCCTTCCTTATGCTCTGGTCCACCAAGGAAGCAGATTCCCAGCAACTTTAATCACTCATTTCGTAGAGAACTACAGGGTCTTGTTGACAAGAACTTAGAGAAAGTCAGCAGTAAATGCTGTCTCAATCTTCATAGTAATAATTGTTTCAAATAGATTGAAAGTCATTGAACTTTGGTCCTATTTGTCTAGGCACGATACTACCATGCTAAGGGATTTAAAACCATAGAATAATAATATTTCTAAAAGATAAAATGACAGAGTGCATTTGGAGCTGTCTGATTTTTGTGCCAACATGACTGTTATGACGGATGGTCAATTTATAGTAATTAACCACTACCATACATTATAGAATCATCTACACTTCATATTGAAGAAGAAAAATAGACAACCGGAAGGCAGAATCACTCTTGACAAAGATATGTATGATGACAAATCAACAAGGAGAACGATCAAAAATTTGAACCCATGAAATAAACCAGCAAACACTTACCGCATCTTCTCCAGAAATCACACGTTCCTTTTCTGTTCCTGCAGCCACAACCCCACCCTCACCATGACCCGAGACGTTATCTCTATCGTTACCACTTCTGCTTTTCTTCACCTTAAACTTGTATGTAGGTAAAGCATCTATTGATTCTGCTGTGGCCCCTCTGGTCTGTGCCAGATCCTCTCTTAACCCAAGAATGGAAATAATACAAGGCAAGCAGCAGCAGATTGTTGCACAGAGAATGAATGGCATAGCATATCCAATACAGCTAAATATAAGAAACACTATACATAACCTGCGAAGCAAAAGGAAGCAGATCAGGATGAAATCTGACGAAAGGCAGAACAGGGAAGGAGCAAATGAGGTAAGTGCCATAACAAGTACCTGTACAAGTTAGGAGCATCTGTTGCAGATGAATGCCCTCCAAATATCCACACATTGCCAACCACAAACCAAACAGCAAAAAAGCAATCCAATGCCATTTTGAAGTATTCCACTAGTACCTTAACTCTGTGGGAAACATTAACTAGTTTATCAATAAATGGGTAAGTCAAGCTCTTTACAAGCTACAATTGATATTGAACAAGAAATTAAAAAAAAGGTGGCCCATAAGAAGCAAAGTTTAAATATGTCACCAAATCATTAACTGTACAACCAGCTAAGGAAGGCTAATTACTGACGACACCAATAAAATATTATCTTTGTAACAGGTGACCATCAATTTGGTCCTACATGATTCCATTAAAATATGGTGTGGAAGGATCTCTTTAATGAGATCCCAAGATGGCACCAACTGCGAACAGTTGATCAATTTGATTTGAATAAGCAAATCCCAAGAGGAGTGGATTAAGGTGACAAAAGTAAGCCTTGTTAAGAAGCAACTAAGTTGACAAGAGGGAGATGAGGAGTTAAAAAATATAAAACAGAACTATTGATTGGAAGTGATATTGAAAAGACAAAGTTGATAAAATCTTAGAAAGACATGCATACAATTCTTTACTTCAGATAACCAAATCCACTACACTGTAATTTATGTTTGTCCACAAACTAATTTTGCATTTATAGCCCAAACATAGCCACAGTCCTACAAAACACCTACAACTTTCAACCCCTGGGAACTTAAATGTCTAAGTGGAAGATGCAACCATAATCAGCAAAAGAACTTGTTTGAAACAGAATTAGTCATTCATACAATTGGATTATAAACCATAGCAGATACCTTGCCTCATCAAGGACAATATATTCTCTAAGAATCATACCTTGCACTCAGTGCTCCTGTATTTTGCCCACCTCTATGGGATGTAACAGCAGCTCGGTTATCTTCTCCCTCTGAACTCCTAGAGCCGGAAATTGAAAAGGATCCAGCAGGAACATTAACACGAGCTGAACCATTACGTGATTGCGCTGAGTCTGCCTCAGGAACATGATTGCTTTGACGATAACGCCAATATAAAAGGGGTAGGGTTGCAACACATCCAGATGCATAACCAACAATCCATTCAAACAAAGGTGCATGCGGATGCTCATGTCTTGACACTGACAAGACAACAACAGAGGCAATGATCTGGCTTACAGTGAGAACTAGTTCAATAGAAATCCATAAGCCAGAATTCAATGGACTCCTGCGACGGCGACCATCCCCTCTCCTCGCAAGTGAGAAGTTTCTGGTATTTGATCCATTTGAAGAAGTTGCTAGTTGTGAAATGGGAGTTCTTGCACTAACAGAAGATCTTTCTCCTTGCTGCAAAGCATCCAACCCATTAGAAGTTCTATCATGAGATGAATTAGATGAGGATGCATCAGCAATTGGTATATCGATAACATGATCACTACTGCTAACGTTCTCCGGCCGCTCCATTAACAATGGGCAAGTATCCGTTTGACTTTCAATACAAAGTTCCGCTGAGGGAACATCCATCTAAGTCCCCACCAACGCAATTGGAAATAATGAAAGCATAGAACCAGAGAGCAAGAGTTACTAACTTTTGCCCAACTTCTCAACTGTTTTGAAATAAATGTCACTTTCTTCCAATGATTTGTCAAGTTTTATTGACAACTTAAATTACTTGCACCACAAGTTGAGGAGGATTCAACAATCAACACGCTGTTAAACAAGAAATGCACCCAATTCAGAATCAGAAACAAAGAAGAGGAATAAATGTATTACATAAAGAAGAAATTAAAAAAAGCAGGACATGCAGGCCACACAAAGTGGATAAGATGTTATAAAAGCCCTGCAGGGCTTCCAGAAACTATACAGAAAGAAATTAGACCCTCAGTCTATAAACAACAAAAGTTCCTAAACCAAAAATAAAAAATAAAAAATAAAAAATAAAAGCCATTCCCCAAGGCAATCGAAACTTCCTACAGAAAAATGGGAAATGCTTAAACTTCAACGCGATAGATGACCAAATAAAACTCCAAAACTTCACTTTGTCCCACAAAGAGCAAGCATCTTCTCCACAAAAATCTTCAAAAGATCTCTTAGACTTCCATGGAACTCTAGCCTTCCTTTTGCCTCCCGTAGCTACATGCCTTTGTAAAAGAGCCAAAAGACAGGCAGGAGCTGCCTCCCAAGAATATTAAACTCCTTATCGAGATTACTCAACGAACAACCAAACTAAAATCTTTTACCTAAGAATCTCTGTGATATGAACCAAAAATAGCTATGTCTTCAGCTATTTAGATTAATAGAAAATACACTGATAAGATATTGAGACTTTAAATTAAAAATAAATAAATTAATGGATACCCCCTTTACTTTCTGGGAAAACAAAGGAAACTAAAGCCACAAGGGACAGCAATACCACAGCTAAAAAGAATTCACTCAACTAAGTGTCACTTCATGTCACGAAGAAACTAATGCAGATCGAATTACTACAAATTTGTAATGCCACCCTTCAAATGTTCACATAGAAAACTTCACAGAAGGAAATTCCAACTCAATACTGAAACGTTTCCAACTTCATTTGTAATATGAGACACTCGCTTCAACTAAAGCTAAGAACTCGAAAGATTGTTCATACTTGCTTTTCTTTTCCTAATCTTCTATATAAAGAAAAGAAAACTGAAACCTATAAAGAGCTAGATTTTCCATCATATTGATCCATAAATTCACAGAAAAAAAAACTTGGAATCAACAATACAAACATCAATCAACGAATAAAACTGATTGTGATAAAATTGAGTTGTTCAATCAAGCAAGAGTGAAAGAAACCCTAAACGTTGACTAATCTTAAAAAAAAAAAAAAGTCTCGACCAATCAAAACACACGAAATTCAAAGACGCAGAGAGAGAGAGAGAGAGGAGGAAGCGCAGTACCATGTTGGAGAGCTGTGAATGAAGAAGAGAGGTGAGGAGGAGGAGGAGAATCGGAGAGGGTGTGAGACGGTGCCGTTTAATAGTTGGATATTTGTTCATAGGGAAGATAAAGAGTCAGCTTTGGAGCTCCGTTTGCTTCGCCGCGTGGTCTGAGAATATACTCCGTATAATACAGTATTCACATGATACGAGTAAATCTACAGTTTTGATTTCTTTTTTTTTTCTTTTTTTTTTTCAAGATTTTCGTCTGAAGTTCCAATGTTTCCTCACCGTACTCAACTTCTCTCCGGTTCTATACTTTTGCCACGTCAGCTTACATTTGTCCAACTTATCACACTACCAACAATTCTTTTTTACTTCCCATTAAGATAAGAATTCTTCTTATTTGGTTTGGCATATTCCCTTCTTATTTTAATTATTAATAGTTTTGCCCTCCCCTTCAGCTCCACACCATACCTTCGAAATTTGTAAAAGGACAATTTGCGTAAATAATTAAGTTTAGAAAGCGTAACAAATCAACTATGCAACGCCCCTTCGAGTCAAGAACTCGTTTTGGGAAGAAGAGGGGGAATTTTTTTTTTTTTAAAAAAAAAAACCTAAATTAGGAGAACTTGTTGATAATTGATCTTTTTCCAAATTACGATATTCTTTTTTTATTGTCAATCTTTTAGTTCTTAACATTTGATAGATCTTTTTTGATACACTAAATGTTGAGCATTTGAGATCGATAGTGTTTAATAGCATCTGTCACGAGTGTTTATAGGATCAAAATTTTAAGAGTCTAGATTAATTTTTGAAAGCACCCCTTAGATTAGATCTATTTATGCAATTCTTTCATTTTTTTTTTAATTGCATAACCAACTTTATAAGTGGGTGAGTCATATTCATCAAACATGATAAGCAGACAAGATCAAATCATTTGGTTAGTATTTCTTACAATCTAACTTTAATTTCATAAATATCTGGATTTAAGGTTTAATTAATCCAAACTTCAAATATCTCATATAAATATCCTTAGTAAGTAAAACCATTAAAATTTGAGGAAGCTCATCTTAGGACAAGGCAAGGCAAGTTAAAAGTAGTCATAAAAAGTTGTAATTTGTGTAAATTACAATAGAATAGAGACAAATAGTAGGGCAGAGATATAGTCCACATACTATACCAAACTACTAGATGAATTTGAAGTGAAGAGACAAATGAGAATATAACACCTTAGGAAAATTCTTCAACAATTTGAACCGGATGTGAAATCCACTCTTTACTCTTTAGGTTCAGGCTTTGGTTCAATCCATCAACAATAACATACAAGTCTTGCCTCCTCGTTGCTATTGTTAATCCGAAAACTATCAAAATATAACAATGCAAAACTTTGATTCATTCACATTTGACCAACTCCATTAACATGAGGACAGCCAGGGCAAGAAATAAGCTCACGTCATTAATATCACTCTTAAATGATGATATGCTCATGGAGAGAGATTAATGATTAGAGCTTATGTCCTGCACCAGTTGCTATTGCAACTTAACATAAGATCTGTATATATAATCCACTGCATGGCTCTTCCTATAACATTTCGGTGGAAGCAATAAGCATCCACACAGTAGCAAAAGGCAAATACAGGATTAACAAACAAGTTACAACAACTGGTTGTCAAAGGACCATCCCCAAAAAGAAAAAATCCTAACAACCTAAACAACAGCCATTTGCATAAATTTCGTTCCAGTTCCCCACCAACATTATGGGGAAAAACTGGAGGGAAGAGATTTCAGATTAACGGTTACAGAAAGAAGGTTAACAGGCAATTGAGGTTGCTAATGAAGTAACCAGAACAGCAGTATTTCCAGCTATTGGCTGGAGACTGGCTGCATTTTCTAATCGTGCCCATGCTTCTTTCCGCTTCTCGGCTACCAATCTTAGCCTTGCTTCTTCTTCCCTAAACTGACCAAGGCAAGATAAGAACAGCACATCATCCATCTCAGAGAACATCTTTCTGACATTCAGAGTGAGGTTAAGCACTGCTTGGTTCCAATGGGAATGGGCATTTCTCTCTAAAACTGGAAATATGATAGGCAGAACCACTTGCCGGTGTTGTGCAATCAAGTTGATGATTTGATCATTGTTCCACAAGAAAAGAGCCCTTTCAGCCACCTGAAAATAAAGGAAGTCGAGAAAATAAATATTGGAGATTCCTTCTCCTTAGATGTCTTGTACTAAGAGGCAAAAGCCAAAACTATTAAGAGAAGACTTCAATTGCATATTGTAACCAACAAATAATCAAACGGTCAAGAGAAAAGCATTTTCAACGAAAGGTAAAAATAAAATACATGGAGTGCACAAAAGCATTCTAATTTATTAAGAAAAACACAGACACACACTGAAAAGACCCAAAAAAAAAGCAACAAATAAGTCTGCTGTGCAAGAAAGAAACTTAGGCAGCATCTGATACTCCATACAACTTAATCCATTAAGCAGTCAACTAAGCAAGAAATCCACATCATTACTGGAAAATATGGTAATACACTAAACAGATTGACCCAAGATTTTAAAAATCTCTATCAACTAATGAAAACTTCTGCTCCTTTAAACCAACAAGACAGGAACCAACCTCCAGTGAATATAGGCCAAGACCAATGGACCTAACATAAATGAAGAGAACATAATAATGACGATAAATCAAGACTCTTCAACAAATGGAGAAACCATTAAATTTCAAATTAAATAAATAGGAAAACTCAGCATATAAATGTGGAACTTGTGACCACAAACGTTAGATGCGAGCCCCTTCTGCAGATTTTAAAGAGCATTCATCAACTAAACTAAAGGCTCTCAGAACCCATCAAGACTTCCAAGTTCCTCCAAAACTAGGGGTTCCAAGGGTCCATGTAGGCGGTAGAAAATTCCCCTGCAAGTTACGGCTATTCCGCAGGTTGCTTCATTCCCCCTCCTTGAGCACAAAAACTCCCCGTGAAACCAAATATAGCCCTTTTGAGTTATCACATACAAAAAGTTCTTCCTTTAAACAACATATAGCAAAAATACGGAAAATTGGAAGGAGCAAGGTAAAATCGAGAAAGCATGGTTAAAATGCCTAAGGACACAAAAGAACTTAGATACTTTCTTCTAGACGAAAGGGCGAAGAAATGCAAGGTGACTAACCGAGGAAGAATGATATACAGCAAAATCTTAAGCATAGGGACAAAGGAGTACCTGAAAGTGGGAACTGTTGATGCAGCATCCAATCCGCCAGAATAATGGAACCACGACTTTTTGAAATTCCACCATGTTGATTACTTCCAGAATCTCTTCTAACTCGCCAAGGAACATCACCTCCTTCTGGCTATTAGTTATTGGCCAGTATTTCAACAACCCATTTATCACAATACTTGCCAACTTCGGCTCCTTATCTATAAACTGCATAACGCAGTATGACAGCTGTTGGAAATAAGACCCCAAAGACTTGGGCTTGTGCAGAGGAATCAAAACCTTCCTCAAGAAGATCTTATGCTCCTCTTTCAAAGGCAACGCAAACCCACTGATTATACTTCCAAAAATCTCTAGCAGCTCTGCAATCCCATTATGTTTCTCAGTCTCAAGAATAAACCGATAAAAGATATTACTTATGGACTTTCGGATAAACGGCCTATGAACCATAAACTTCCCATAAACCCTATGCAAAATAGTCTTCAAACACTCCCTTTCTCTTGGATCATCAGAATCAAACAGGTCAAGTAATCTCAAAATGAACGAATGGTCTATATATCTTTTTGCAGTTTTAGCATCAAGACACGGAGAAGTAATGAACTTAAGCAACAAATCGTACACAATATGCAAATGTGGCCAGGCAGGATCAAACATGGGTTCATCATCATCATTTTCACCACCATGATGAGAATTTGACCTATAATTAGGAGGGAAAACTCTAAACAGATTAACAGCACACATTCTACACATTGCCAAGATTGCAGACTCGGTGAATCTCAAAGACCCAGAAGCTACAAAGTCTAAAAGCTCAATCAAAGTCTGTTTTTTAACATCTTTCTCAACACAATTCTTACTCGGGTCAGTGAAATCAAACGTTACGCAACAAAGGCTCACTTTACTCACAAACAGGTTCATCCTCTCCGCATTAGGCACATCTTTGAATGGAATCAACGGCTCGATTCCAGCTACCACGCTGGCGGGAAACACTGCTGAGGACGTGCGTTTTACAACATTCGATCGGGCAGAAGAAGACTTATCTCCAGCGTTGGATTTGGGTGTCCCAGAACCAGAGCCGGTGGTCGTTGTCGTCGCGGTGGTGGTGAAATGAGTGCCCGAGTTAGTCCGATTCAACTCGGGCGAATCCGGTTTCGATGATTTTCTAGGGAGTTTACTGAAAAATTGCTTCAGCATTGTGAAAATATAATAATTTAAGAAATATATTGACAACACAAACGCATAGATAGCGATTTGATTTGGTAATTAAAACAATTTACAAGGCTGAAACAGAAACCCTAGATTGCAGTATAAACGGATCTGGGTGGTGAAAAACAACAATAATGACATTAATAATTACAAAGAAATGAAATGGGAGAGGAAAATGGAGGTGAAATGATGAACATTGATGGAATATCAGATCTCAACAATAATGTTGATAGATATCTTTTTGATTGCCCAATGCATGCACAATCAAACATTAATGATTGCAGAGAGTTTTCTCATCAAGGAGTCGAAAGTTGTTGAGGAATCTCTACAGTGAAAGATCTACCAACAAAGCGACTTTTTGGAGAGAAGGTGAAGGTGAAGGTGAAGGAGAAGGCGAGTTTTCAAGACAGAGATCTAAAGAGCACAACGTTTTTTAAGGTTGTTAGCTCCTAAGATTTGATCTCCATCAAAGACAAAACTCAACCAAGACTCAAAACCAATACTAAAACTAAAAGATGTGTTTTATGTTTTCTTTTTCTTTTTTTTCTCGGTCGATGAGAAAATTATGGCATTTTCTCGGAAAATGTAGGCTTACTTTAATGAAATAAAAC
>JANLJB010031111.1:0-51241 GCA_026212285.1 Bursera cuneata
AAAAAAGTCTATAAAAGTCATTAACTTTTTGAATACCTCATGACTTTTATATACTTTTAAAAAGTATTGATTAAATACCTCAAGACTTTTACAGATTTTTTAAAAGTCTATATTGAATACCTCATAACTTTTATAGAGTATTTAAAAGTCTACAAAAGCCTTAATTGAATACATCTCAACTTTTTAATTTTATAAAAATCTTTAAAAGTAATTAAAAGTCTTAATTGAATAAACCCCTACATCTCTCTTTTCATTTAGACAGTTAAACCCTGAACCCAGTCACCTCCACGGCTTCATCATGTCCATTCGTCACCTCCTAACCACAATTCACCACCACAGCAACCGCCGTCTTTTAATCCAGCTCCGCCACTACAAGCCTCCAAAGGCACCAAAACCCCCGGCCCCGCCCTCGCCCCCGAAACCCCCCAAGAAACCGCAGAGCTTCACATTCCACGACCACACGTGGGAGGACCCCTACAGTTGGATGTCTAGCCTGAACGACAAAGTGGCCATGCGCCACATGGACATCTACATGGAACAAGAAGAGAAGTACACTGAAGCCGTTTTGTCTGACACCGAGAGACTTCAGTCGAAGCTCCAGTCTGAGATGGCCTCTCGCTTGGCTTTTGACCTCTCCACTTCTCCCCTCCGCTGGGGTCCTTGGTAACGTTACCATTACTTTGTTTTCTGGTTGTGCGTTGCTTGATAAATGCTATTGCTTTCTTTCTGGGATGAAATAAATGGACTGAAAACATTGCCTAATTGTGGAAATTTTTGAATTTATGTGATCGGTGGTTGATTTTGTTTAAATATAATTTAAAACTATTTCTTTAAAAATAAATTGCTAAGTTTGATATTTGTAGCTCTTGCTGGGAGAAGCAACATCAAATTAGTAGCATGCAAGTATTAGTGGGTATAGATTAATAAGAAAACATGAATGTTAACATAGTAACAGATTGCTGAATTAGTAAAGATTACCACTTTAGGGTTGTAGTTGTTGTAGTCCCGTTGTACTAGTTGAATTTTATCTTCATTTATAATGACTGTCTTGTGCTTTATTGATCGGTTTTGGATGAAATCTAGGAGGCGAGAGGAGGTTGATAAAGAGATATATCAGTTGCATTTCTTTTTTTTTTTTTTTGGAAGTTGGAAGTATGAAATCTTACCTGATTACTCTTGGTAGTTTCTTTAAGTTATCATTAACTAAATGAGAATAATTTTCATTGGATTCTTCAAGCTTAGTGGTTGCTTGGAGAAACTGAATTTTGAGCGTAATAGTTTGCATGTTTTGTTTCAAAATCCTGAATAGCTTATGCCAAAAGTTATTCGCAGTTCTGTTGAGAGAAGGGTTTTATACTATGAATATTGGGTCACAAATAGAGCTCTGAATGTTCCTTTTACTATTTCAAGGTGGATTTTATCACTGCAGGTTGTATTATCGACGGGTTGAAGAAGGAAAGCAGTATCCTGTGTTGTGTCGGAGATTGGCAAGCTTAAATGAAGAATTTATTTCATACAAATCCCCAGCAGCTGGGTTTGATTTTACTGCTGGGAAGAAAATTGAGCAAAAGCTGCTTGATTACAATCATGAAGCTGAGAGATTTGGAGGTACTGCTGTTTTCTTTTTCTAAATGTCCTCCAGTTGCTGAAAAACATGTATAAAGGAAAGAAAATCGAAGGATTAGCTTTAACGTTATGTGTAATGACAATCACTTCAGCATATAGCCAAATTTTCTGTTGGAAAAAAAAGTACTAATGATTTTTCCTGTGCTGGTTCCTGTTTTTATAGGATATGCTTATGAAGAATTATCTGAAGTGTCACCAGATCATCGGTTCCTTGCATACACCATGTATGATAAAGACAATGACTACTTTATGTTATCTTTGAGGAATTTGAATTCTGGTTCATTATGTAGTAAGCCTCAAGCAGCTCGGGTGTCAAATATAGCATGGGCCAAAAATGGGCAGGCACTGCTTTATGTTGTTACTGATAACAATAAGAGGCCATACAGGTGGGCATTTAGTAAGAAAAATCCTTTTTGAACTGTCATTTTATCATGTATTCTCTCACCTTCTGATTTTACCGTTAGAAGATGAGACAATTTCTTTCTTCTTTTTTTTTTTAATCAGGATTTACTGTAGCATAATTGGATCAACTGATGGAGATGTTTTGCTTCTGGAGGAACCAGATGAAAATATTTATGTTAACATACGACACACAAAAGATTATAACTTTGTGACTGTAAATACGTTTTCAACTACATCCTCAAAGGTATCACTTTGAGATTCTTTGTCGTCATCTTAAGATCCTTTTACATTGGATATATGATATAAGTTCTATAATAATTTTGACCATCATTTAGGTCTTTCTGATCAATGCAGCTGATCCATTTTCTGGCATGAAATTAGTTTGGGAGTGTGAAGGTCTAGCCCATTGCATTATTGAGCATCATCAGGGGTACCTCTATTTATTTACAGATGCCACCAGAGAAGGTCGAGTTGTTGATTATCATTATCTTCTACGTAGTCCTGTAGATGCCTCCATGAGTCCAAGAATCTGGGAGGTTGGTGGTTAGTTCTGTTTCTTTTTAATATGCAATTACACTTGTTCAGATTATAGAATAAGACCCAAGAAGATATGTACTTCTTCAAGGAATTGCTTCCGTTTTATCTCATTGCTTGAAATTTGATTCTTTGGTGAAAAGTTTTACCTAGCATATAATAGTTAACTATCAGATTAACTGCAGAGTGTATTCATGAATGATCAAGATTTGGTCATAGAAGACGTTGATTTCTGCAATACACATTTGGCACTTATTATAAGGGAAGGTCGAAAATTTAGACTTTGTTCAGTTGCTCTACCTTTGCCAGTTGGGAAGGTAAGACAACTAAAACAACTATCTTGAGATTTTATGAATATTATGCATTGGTTGTGACAGTTTGACCATGAATGAATTCTGTTGCACTCATAATCTTCTTGTCTCATCGTGTCCCTCTTGACATGGAAGGGCACTGTTCACTTGAAGGAGCTTCATCCTCATTTCCTTCCACTTCCAAAATTCGTGTCTCAAATTGCACCGGGACCAAACTATGACTTCTACTGTTCAACTATGCGCTTCACATTATCATCACCTGTGGTATGTAAGCCTTTGACATTACCTTCTGAAGACGGTTTCAGCATGCTTTTGAGGAAATATATTTTTATCACATATATTAGTGGTAATAATTTAAATCTCGTACGTGGATTCTGATCCAAACATGGTTGGAAGGTGTGCCTCAGAAATGGTTCACAGATCATTTACATTTCTTATAAGCATGTGTCTGTGAAACCAGATG
The DNA here is from genome assembly GCA_026212285.1 of Bursera cuneata. NCBI lineage: Eukaryota > Viridiplantae > Streptophyta > Magnoliopsida > Sapindales > Burseraceae > Bursera > Bursera cuneata. The sequence goes on from JANLJB010031111.1 coordinate 3,337, forward strand.
TGCTGGCTTTATGGTCAGAACTGTAATTTGGACATCTACTGTCATGGCAGGCTATGTAAATCAATTCCTCTAGTAACTGATATTGATTTTTTTGTGAGTTTGGTACTTATATGATTTGGATTATGAGATCTTAGTTGCTAAGAATGTGAAGTTAGTTTCATTAAGCATAACATTCATGCATAATTTCATGAAGACTAAATTTTTATCCATTAGTAATTCATGCAATGTTTCTGTTCTCAGAATAGGCAAAAGAAAGAACATTGATATTTTTATTATCATTTCTAGACTTTTTTGAGCCATTAATATGTTAGTTTTGTTGTTCCTTGTTTCATTTTGGATAACGCTATGCATCTTACAATGAAATCCATTGTTCCAAATATTTTACAGATGCCTGATGCTGTCGTTGATTACGACTTATCAAGTGGAAAGTGGAATATCATTCAACAGCAAAATATTCTTCATGAAAGAACAAAAATTTTGTATGGAATGGCCGCTTCTGCAAACATCATTGAGAAATCATCAAATTTCATCTGTAATTCGGTGAACGAAGTCAAATATGAAGATAACTTGTGGAATGACCTATCTGAGTTTTATGCTTGTGAATATCATGATGTCCCTTCTTATGATGGGACTTTGGTTCCTTTAACTGTTGTTTATTCCCACGTATATAAAAAAGAGAATCAAAACCCTGGATTGCTTCATGGGCATGGAGCTTATGGTGAGTTACTTGACAAGCGGTGGCGCAGTGAGTTGAAAAGCCTTCTTGATCGTGGCTGGGTTATTGCATATGCTGATGTTAGGTTAGTAGTCAGTTGCCTTGTGTCATTTCAGTTTCCTCTTCACTCATGTCTGAAATCCTCTTATTGAATGTTAATCATTTCAACAAGTTCCACCTTTAATTTTTACTAATCATTTTGATAACCTTCCTCATAATGATTTGGATGATCTTTTTCTAGGGGTGGAGGTGGTGGGGGAAAAAAATGGCATCATGATGGCAGGGGTTCAAAAAAGAAGAACTCAATCAATGATTATATCTCTTGTGCCCAGTTTCTTATCGAGAAAGAGATTGTTCAGAAAAACAAGCTTGCTGGTTGGGGATATAGTGCTGGAGGGCTTTTGGTTGCTTCAGCCATCAATTGTCGACCTGAGTTATTTCATGCTGCTGTTTTAGAGGTATGCATGAATCTACATGTCTATTCTTGTGGCTTAGTTCTATTGGCATGGCTTTCTTTTTTATATGTAGAACTTTCAACGGTTTTTTCCATTTCAGGTTCCATTTTTAGATACAACCAATACTCTTCTCTATCCCATTTTACCTCTTACAGCTGCTGACTATGAAGAGTTTGGGTACCCGGGGGACATTGATGATTTTCATGCCATACGTAATTATTCTCCCTATGACAACATTCAGAAGGATGTCCTATATCCAGCTGTATTAGTAACATCATCTTTTAATACACGGTAATTTCCTTTTGTTCTTCTGGCTTTCATCTAGTATAGTTCTTTAACTTGTGTAGAGACTATAAGTAATGCCAGTTGAAAAGTGTGCCAGTGGCAGAGGTATGAGTATTAATGATAACGAGAGACATTTGTTATAACAAAAAAGCAGATATATGATCAAGTTTTTTGACTTGAAATTCATTATTGCACTTAATTTCTCTTGGCTTGATAGTGACATAGATAATTTATGCATACTCCCTTGTTTGCTACTTTATGTTACTGTCTTTTCTATTTGATGATAGGTAAGATTGTGAAAATAGATACTCATGACTGTATTATCCTTCTCGATTGGTGTGGATATCCAATGATATACCTAGAAGGATGAAAGGAGCTCAAAGTATCCATGCTAGTGTTTGTGAGTTAGAAACTATCATGAGATTATCCAAGGGGTTGGTCTCATAAACATTTCATCTTTTATGTGACCGTGTAAGTTCCTTGTTGAAGGATATATATATATATATAGAGCACCTTTGGTAGTCATAAATGTGCAGAACTTCTGAAGGTGGTTTATTGAAGAATTAGGTCAACAAGATGGAATACAACACTTAAAAAAAGATATGGTTTACAAGAGTGAGTTTTAGTTTCTTTATGCATGCATTGTTTATATTTGCACTGGTAACATCAGTCTGTCTATAAACAAAGAATTTAGCATATTTTTTGAACTAACGACAAATCTGTGTATTGTTTTTTCTTTCTCCCCTTTCTGAATTCTTGAGAATGTTATGCTGATAACTTTTATTGATTATAGAGTCACTTTTAACTTATGGTAGTGACTAGTTATGAGAACACCTTTTGGTGCATTTTGTGTACTTCTTACATGTTCCAACTGTTCCAATCCTTCCGTACTCCAATTCAACTATGTTTTCCCTGTTTGATTATAAATTAGGTTCATCGGGAGGCTGACAACCTATGACTTGAGTGCTGGATGTTTTGGTTCTTCAATAAGAAGAAAAAATTACTATGTATCTACTTCCAGTGGAAGACATACCTTAAGTTCCCAACTAGTGGCTTGTGTAGGCCACTAGACCTTTATCATTCTAATGCCTTGCGTGCATGAATATATAGACATACTTGTTCATAGTTTTACTATAAAAATGTTGGCTTTGTTCTCTAAATGATAGTTGTTCTACTTTTGCTTTTTTGTTTTTAATTTTTAATACTCTTATGTCATTGGGGTATTCTTACTCTTAAGTGTTTGACACATTTCAGATTTGGAGTTTGGGAAGCTGCAAAATGGGTTGCAAGGGTACGTGAATCTACAATTTATGATCCCAAACGTCCCATACTGCTTAATTTAACTACTGATATAGTGGAAGAAAATAGATACCTGCAATGCAAGGAATCAGCACTTGAGACTGCATTTCTCATAAAGATGATGGAGTCCTAAATTTAATTTTCCTTCGCTACTTGCAATTCCTACAAATCAGTTAATCTCCATACTACAGAAATGCTAGCAAGGTGGGGAGATGCAACCGTCCAAGAGTTACTGAAGAGTGAATCGGCCAGTTTTTTTGTAAGTTAAGTTCCATTCAGGGGCTAGAATAATGCATTTTACGTTCCATTTGGTCGCAGCAGAGTTGTAGAGATTAGGAATCCAACATTGTTTGGATGTCGGATGGCCTGACAAATTTAAGTGCTTTGTTTTGCAAAAGTAGCCAATATAATGAAGACAGGAAAGACTCTAGATACGCGGTAGACCTTTTTATGTTTTGGTGGTCGTTATTTAGTATTTATATTGAAAGTTGCTCATCAGTACATATCATATGTATCTTATTTGCTCGTTTTTAAAGAAGATAGTGTCTTACAAAAGTCGAGATTGCTTTACCATCCTTCTTTTGAATCCATTTATTTGTATTGATAATATTTCCTGATGACGTTGATGATAATGACATGCAAAATCTCTAAAATCGAACAAGTTTAATTTACCAGCGAGCTGCATCATCAAGAGGCTGAAGTTTGTCAACGGTTCACAATCCCAACCCCCGAGTTCCCTCAAGAAGATAGCTTCCCCACATGCTATGGAAAGAGTTGTGAAATTTCACAACTCAATAAGGCGTCACTCTCCCCATTTGTACAATCTTTTGCATGGTATTAAAGGTTTCCAGTATAAATAAAAATACTAGGAGAGAGTTGAACGTAGAGCAGGGTAGGTTTTCTTGAACAGTTTCTTTTATTAGAAAGTAGGTTGATAATCATTACCATGTTTTCAAGAGAAGCTTGCAGAGGGTGGCCCCAGAACAAAAATATAAAGTTCGCTGTGCATATTCATAGCATATCGAACTTTTTGCAAACATACCCACTCAGGCTTTCCTAGAAAACAATAATCCACCAAGGCCGAAACAGAAGAGTCCTAGAAAACAGTAATCCACCAAGGCCGAAAGAAAGAGAAGTGAGAATGATATGTACCTTCACTAATGATCATGGGAAACAAAATTTTATGGGTGTGGCCCAATTATGATAATTACTATGAGAAAGGAGACCCCATAACCTTGAATCAGCCAAACTTTAATTTCTTTAACTTTTTTCCGGACCGATGATGAGCTTTGCATTATGCAAGGAATATCTTTTTCATTCTAACATCGTGTCACATTCCCTTTGGCGTCGGATTTTTCCTTAGAAATTCTATCCACTTTGACTCCCTACAATAAAATTTACCTGAGCCAAGTTGAACTGAAACTTACCATCAGTAACAGAACATTTTGTTAGTTCAAAGTCAAGAAAATGTCCTCCTATCAGGAACACAACTTAAACAAGTAAAACTGATTAAGACTTGGGGATTATCATAGAGTTTAAACTGATTAGACATGGAGATTTTCATGTTAAACTCAGGACAATGGCGGACAAAAGACCAGAAATTATTTCCTCAAAGTAGGTGTAACCAAGCAAATAGATGTACAAAGTTTTCTTAGCAATGGCGATAATTCACATCGTTCATTTCGTCTGCATTGACTCCAACATTTATTTATTATTCACAGTAGATTAGACCAAAAACATTACACAAAAATTTCCGCCAGCCCAAGTTATAACAATTGTGTAAATTACTAAAATGCAGACTGAAATTGGAGGACGAGATCCTGAACATGTCACTGCATAATATGTTAAACTGCAGCAGGCCAAATAAGCTTTGATGTTTACAAAAGCAAGAAATTTCATTTGTATAGGGCATAAGCAGGATGTTAAGTGAAGAACCATGTGTCCATATGATTCTGCTTTTGAGATCAGCATGACTTCTCCGAGATGATACATATATCTAAAGCCAACTCTACAAGTAGCCAAAAAGCGGAAAAGAAAATATCAAGCAGCAAACATGAATCAACAAATTCACCCGCCCGGCACCAAGAGTCAAGAAGAAAGGCAGAAGAACAAGGCTGCACAGAAGTTAGTCCTCCCAATTTCTCTGGTCTCGCCGGTTGAATCATTTTGCTTTGACTCCCAGATGTGCCCACCAACCCTAAATGATTTTCCCCTGAACAAGAGGTTCCATCTTCTACAATTTGGAGTAAGGTCATCAATAGCAGTTGCATAACTTACGTCTCTGTACCCTCTTCAACAGTTGGAAGGACACCCTCTCTGATGAAGGCTGGGTTAAGGAACATCGCCACAAATGCCCATAACTTGTAAACGTCCTCGAAGTTTGTCAGGAAACCCAGAGAAGCTGTAACTACCTCTACCCTTATGAACCCGGCTTTCTCATCATGTCGACCATTCTCCATTGGCCTATGCAGGGTTTTATCTTCAAGACCTGGACGTTGCTGTCGTGGACCATCCACGATTCTTATGTGACTAAGGAAACCAACACCTAGCGAGATACCTTCTTTTTCTGCCAGCTTCTGAACAACCTCTGGATTAATGAGACCCCTTTCCCTGTCTCTCACATTGAAGGCCACTGCTGCACCCCTTTCATATTTTATTTTTGGGCCATAGATGTGAACCAGATTTTCTCTACTCTCTCCATCTGAACCAGGAAACCTTAGTTGCAGCAATGAAGTCACAAGCCAATTAATCAAAAACCGTAAACGAACAGTGGTCTTATTGAGACCTAACAGATTAATATGATCAAGATGCCTGCAAACAATCTCAGGTTCTCTGCGGTTCCAATCCAGTCCATCACCATATTCTCCATCACTGGTGTAGTCTTCCTCGTCAAGGCTGGTTGCAGATACTTCTCCTGGTTCCAAAGTATGGCTCAAACGATCTCTACGATTGTCTTCCATACTAAAGGATACCCTTCTTCCCCTGCTTGAATGATCATTATCTTCCAAACCAAAAAATCTACCACCAGAATATCTGCTCACTTCTCTCCTTCCCAACAACCTAAACTCACCTTCTGTTTCTCTTCTTATTGCACTCTCCTTGATCTCTGGGCAAATCTCAGAGGTCAAGCCATTAGCTAAGGTGTGATGCTGTGAAGCAGAACTTAAATTATTGAGACGAGATCCATTAACAGAAGAACTTGAGCCAGACACAGTAGAAAGTGGTTTGCTGATACCAGGTTCTTCTGGGATCTCCTCAATATGCCCATCTGTACCCTTCCTGTTATTTCGGGAGTTCGGTGTTAATCCTGCAAATTGCTCTTCCTCAGGAACCTCCTTAACACGGTCCAATTCCTGTGAAACTGAGAGAACAGCAGCATCAAATGATAGCACACGCCGATCATCATGTGGCCCCAGGTTTACTCCTTTGTCATCATAAATTGGGCTGCCATATATCTTTGACGCTGGCTTTGGAGAGAGCCTTTTGTGATTCTTCTTGCCACTAAACCAAAAGGGTGGCAAGGGAGACGCAATCTTATGTTTGTTCATCTGTCCTGCATTATCAGACCCCAATGGACTCTGACCCAAATCAATCCAGAAAGAGTTGTCTGATGACTCATCTTCACTGAAAACAGGACTTTTCATTACTTCCCCAACTGAGATACTCTCCCCAACTGAGATACTCTCAGTTTCTTCATATATGGTACTTGTCCCATCCCTGTCAGAGCTGTTATCCTGATCCATTTCTGTCTCAAAAACATCCCTCACCTGAGCAGACGTGAATGCACCAGAAAAGGCCGGCAACTGTGACACAGGACGAGTCTCAGATGTTTTATCACCATTTGCAACAACCTCATCATCTTCAACGCCAGCCAATCCATCCAGACCATCGACAGAATCACTAAGGTATAATGGATATTCAGGGGTAATCTTCACCATTCCAGACCCTGTATGCCCAGATTGATTCTGAAGGCTTCCCATCACCGATTTCTTTATTAGAAGGCATCCGAAGCCAGTGGGATCATGCCCAAACACCCTATAAAAGGATGTGATTATAAAATCTGGCCGGAACAATGACAACCCAAGTGAATCCATATCTTTAGGACCCAGGGAGCCAGCATCAAGCAAGACATGCCAATGGTTTTGCTGAGCCAGTGCCATCCACTGGTATGAATATTTAGCCCCAGTAACTCTAGACTGCACCGGAAACACAAACAGACCAACTGCAGAATCCTTCTTCCTCCTTTTCTTATTTGAAATTTGCTTTCTCAAATCAGTTGAACAAAGTTTAAGAGTTGGCCATTTAAACCATGCACTATGAACTTTGGCCCCCTTCTCCTTAGCACTCTGAGACATCCAATTTACAGATTGGCTCTCATGATCAAACATGGTCAACAACTTCTTATTGGTATGAAAGGGGTATGATTCAGCTAACAATTTAAAAGCAGACCCTCTGCTCACAGTGAAAACAAGGCCATACTCATTCTCAGGTATGTTCAAGTAATCCATTATCCTAAGCTTTATATCATGTTCAACCGTTCCTTTTTCAGCGCCACCATAAAGAGCATGATTACTCAAATTTCCAGTTATCTCAGACAAACTAAATGTGGAAGATTCCCAATAATGCAAAGTCTGAACATAAGAAAAAAGGCCAAATCCACAGTAATCAAGGCATACCTTAGGTGACAAATGTGAATACTCATCTGCCCTTAACTGATCAATCTTCTCCGAAGACTGGTACTTTGGATACATTGTCAAAAACTTAGTTAAAGCTTCATCCACGTCAGGAATGCTCTCCTCTGACTCAAAAATTCTGTCTGCAGCCAAAGAGGTAGCTCGCAAGAACTCACGTTGAGCGTGGAGTCTTGCGAGTGACCTCGATCGGCCTAAGCTCTCATCTTGATTGGCAAGAGACTCGGACTCTATATCTTGTGATTTGAAGAGTGAGCCATCTTCTGAGGCTTCTTCAAGCGCTTCTCTGAGTCTGTGTTCCTCGAGTTTACGAAGAATTGATGGGTTCTTTTTTATATCAACTGTGGAATCAGACCCATTCTTTTTCTTGCTGCTCTTCTTGTCCAAGATTAGAGCAGCACAGTGAGATATGGGTTTCCACAGTGAAAGATGCATCAAAAATTGGCCTGAAGAATTAAACTTTACGCAAAACCCAGAAAGGAAAAACAGCTAAAGTTTAAGGAGAACAAAAAATATCACTTTTTAGCCCATCTAAGACAAACCCAGAAAACATAAAAAACGGATCTTGATCCCAGATCAAAAAAGAGCCCTAAAGACAACAAAGAATTCAATTTAGGAAGAAAGACTCTGCAAACCAACCCAGAAATGTTTACAAAATATGTTAGGAAAAGTGAGCCAGTGAATCAAATTCTACAAATTTCAGGAGAGAACTCACTGAAATTAAAGACTCCAGAATTGAAGGAAGTCAAAACCCAGGAAGGAGCAGAAAGAAAGGAAGAAGAGAGTCAAAGTCTCAAACCCTAGAACACAGAACCCAGATCCCAAAATTTACAAATAAACTCTCGAAACCAACAAGAGAACACTCTCAAACAAATGCAGAAGAAAATGATTTATAGAAAACAAAGCTCCATCACTCCATCTTTGAGCTTGAAAAAACGAAAAACCCCTCAAAATGAAAATTTTTTGTTTTTCTCTCCCTCCCTCGAGTTTCTGTCTTTCTCTCTCTTCACTGCAACATAAATAAAAGCAAGAAAGCCTCCACATGCATCAAAGTTCATTTAGTTTAAGAGAAGTAAATCCAAAACATACTGGTATTGATAACACCACTCGCATTGACTCTTTCTCTCTTTCTTTATCGTTCTCTCTCTATGAAATCTTCTACAATAACCTCCCTTAACAAACAGTGAGAAAGGACATTGACTTTAACAAACGAGATGTAATTATGTAGGTGCTGTTTCTGTTTCTTAATTAATTAACCATTATTTTCTGATTTTTTTTTCTCTTTAATCAATTTTGATTATTTTAGTCTGATGAGTTGTGGTAGGACCCACAGAGGCCTTTCCCCTATGAACACTCTTAACTAAAAGTCAAATAATCAGCTGGCTCGTAAAAGCTGTTTTCTGTCCAACTAGGCAGCAGCTACAAAGTCCAATCTATTTCCAAGCCCCCAGCCCTCTGTTTCCCTACCACTCCCTACCCTTGTAAATCTCTCAATTTTCCTTCTCTCAGATAGACGCTACTTAGATTTTAAACTGTTTCCATTGTTGTCATTGTTGCCATTTTTTTTTTTTTTTTACTCTTATTTTAGCTTTATTCATCTGACTCATCAAGCAGTTTTCTAAACAAAGGGCCAAGGTGAAAATTGTTCTTTTCCTTCAATTATATAAAAATCTACTTTGACTGGTGTTTGATTCCATATGGGAAATGTGATCATGAATTGACTGCCTCCTTTGCATTTGTAACACTCTCAGTGAATGTTATCTTTCTGCCCTATCAAAGCTTACATTGTTAAAGATATTTTTTCTAGATTTTTCTTGTGACAAGCTTGTTTGGTGTAAATTTAGCTCTTTTGAGTAGCCTGTGGCAGGTGATGTCACTCTGTAAGGGTTGGTTTTGGCCAGGTCAGGTCTCAGTTAACTTTCCTTTTCCTTAATTATTTCTTTCAGAAAAATGACAAAATTTTGCGTTAGAAAAATCTTTTTCTTTAGATGGACACTTCAACTTGGGTGAGAATTGTCCATCTGCCCTGTTGTTTAATATTCTTAACACAATTTTGTCAATCATAAACAAAACGAACATGGACATTTTAGTCAACTCTTGCAAGAGGGATTAATTAAACAACAAGAATTTGATTCAAAAAGCAATATATACCCTAGTTCTCCATCAATGTTCAACTTTCATTTGTTTAATTTATTATCTTAGATCCTCAACTCTACGTCATTCATAAACTAACAAGTCAATATGTTTAGATGCTTCCACATTTCTCCAATTTGTGTATTAACTCAGTATATGTTTACCATGTAAAAAGAATTTCAGTTTAAACTTTTGTAGAAAATATGAAGACCCAACGAGATATTCCTCTTCTATCGTGATATTAATTAATAAGATGAATGAATACATGATCCATCTCACATATTAATGAAAGTTTGATATTAAAGATGTTAGGTGCAGTGGGGACTCTTGTCCAAACCGAAAAAAGTTTTCACTTGTTCTATGGTCATTGATAAGCATAAACCAAACCCTATTTTATTTTATGTAGAATTTTTTTTTTTCCTCCAAATGCAAAAGTAAAAAGAGAATGTTAATGTAAACAAGTGTCTGGGATGTCATACCACTTTAGCTGGGAATATTAGTTCTTGTCTAGGTAAAGCCAAGACATCCACTAATGTCTCACCCAAAAAGACTTTCTACTTTTCTCTTCTCTGCACTTTGTTTATTATCATTACAATTAAATGGTCTTTGTTATTTACATCGGATTGTCTTCATTGTAAGGCCACCAGAAAGTTAATAGAAAGAGGCTGATTCTATTGGGATAATTGAGCCTTTTACAGATAAACTTATCACACCATTTGAATAGTTATCTAAAATATAAAAAATAGGCAATCCCTTCTAACTCTTATAATTTGTGGACAAGCATGGAAGCAGAGAATTGAAACAAAGGCCTTTGGATTCCATCTCCACAGAAGCAGCAACAGTGCAGACACAAGTGCACAAAACCCCAGAACCTCATTAAAAAAGAAAGGCCATTGGGCTGCATTACACTTAAATTTTGGATGAACCAATTTGACTAAAGCTACAGCAAGTCAAAAGAGTAAAAAGCTGCCACTTAACCATGTTCATCTTTCGAGGTTAAATATATATATATATATTTAAAAAATTAACCTAAAATGAAAAACGCAAATGATTAATGAGGTTGCTTAAGCTTGATTAAGTAATTAATTTTGAGAGATCCCATACTAGCTTTATGGTCACACCCAATAAAAGTCATCATGAATATTTATAAACAAGAAGATTTGTTAATAATAATAAGTAGGGCTTGATCCCAAGCTAGGGGAGAAGAAGAAGACTCAGGAAAGAAATTCAAATTCTTTCTTTTCCAGTTTTGATTTAAAGATATTATTGCTACCCTTTATTGACTATGTAGAGTTTCTCTTCTCACGTATCGTGTTGTTTTCAAACTCTGATATATTATTTCTAGGATACCCTTAAAAATGTTTTCAACACCATAAACGATAAATATAATTATTTTACACATGTTTCTATCTTACTCAAAAGTATTTTTACATAATTCTAAATGCTTCCAAATACATCGACACATAATACAACACTATTTCATTAAATAAAAAAAATTAACTGTATTTTTTAAAAATATTTTATAGTCCATTTAAGAATCTGTATCTGCTTATCACGTCCTGAAGAAGAGGACATATAACTTGGATATAGAATCCGCTATTCCGGAGGAGATTCAGAGATACATAATCTGAAAAAGGAAAAATTAATGAAATGAAAATCTTAACTAAAAATTTCAACAACCATCAAGTTGGCTTAAATTACACCATCCGTGAACTGTACAACAAAACATGTATATATTTTAATCTCAAAATTCAGCCTATGACTTTTCCAAGGAAACAAACAAAACGCAAGCCAACTTTAAATATACAGTTTATTTAATTTCAATCAAAATCAAAATATGGTACAAAGAAATTATTTAATAGGAGGGGTTAAGGCTGAATGACAATCCAGAAATATGTTCTAGGTGGAGAGCACGTGTGTAACTGTTAGTTGCTATCATGAACAAGCAAAGATATATGATCGAGATTTCACTAACACTTCAAAACTCTTTTGGCGACCGAGTTTACCTCAAGTCAAGCCACACAAAAATAAAGGGTACAGAGTACTACTTCTTCTTCTTCATATAGTCATTTTGCATGATAAAAATTTTAAACTGCTTTCTGAAACGTGTTTTTGAACAAATATTTACCTACTTTTCTCAACTTAAAAGTAATTTTATTATCTGATTTTCTTTGAAAAGGGTTTAGAAGGATTGAGATTGTGTTTTGTTTGGTAATTAGAATATGAAAATTAATCAGTGTTCTAGCATATCCCGAAAAGCATGAAAATCTGGAAAAGCAGTAGTAGTAGGGAGGCAGTAACAGTGGAAGTATGTAAAAGTTTATAGGACGATGGTCATGGCCGTGCGGGTCAAATCACTAGGGTTAGGGTTCAAGACAAGCATTATTGCCTATATGCCTGAGACAAGTGAAAGAAAGAAGAAAATGCTTCCCTACTGTCCCTCACCTCGCTCTCACTGTCACGATGACATGCGCCATGGTGGGAGCGGGAGATGTTGTATATGGTATGTTATGGTGTGGTGTGGTGTAGTGTGGTGTCCATTTCCATGCACATTGAAGTGAATCATCAACTTCAAATCTTTGTTAAAAGGTGGTGAGAGAAGGATTAAAACTACACATTCATTTTGATTGAAATGAGTGGGAGGATGGGATGAGATGAGATGATGCCCTTTTCTTCATTGTAATCATGTCTTTTGCTTTATGGATTATCTTTTTCTTTCACGTGTCTGATTCTTTTCCAGGTTCTACACAAAAAGATTTCAATTGGATGAATATGCATAAGAAGCTTGACCTTTGTTATTTCATTATTAATTAGATGTTGCTACCATCATTAACCTTAATAGATTCAAGTACTCAACTGCCCTACAACCAACGGGGTTAGGTAAGGGCTTGCACGGTAACGTTTGTAAATATACTGCTAAAAAATGATTTCGTGAAAATGACTACAACACTTGAATTTTATACTGTCAAAGAATTATTTCTTTTACTTAAATACTAGTAGTTTTGATGATGAATTTTTTGTATTTCAAATAGTGTATCGGGGAAGCGGTTTTGCTGCGTCTTGTTTTTTGTATTTGTAGAGCAAAAGAACGTGTTTTGAAAATGGCACCGACTGCTTTTAAAAGTCTTTACAGGGCCATCGTCGACTGGCACCTAACTGTGGCAAAGTATATTGGCACGGTCAGGCCCATATCCATCACGTTAATTAACTCGTCCTGGAATGTTTTGGTTTGCTCTATTATTAGTACAGTAAATGAAAAAGTTCAATGGGTATATTTATGGGCAAATCTTAGCATCTTCACAATTTTAATGACAGATATTCTGGAATTCTTTCTTGGTTGAATCAGATCAAGGAATAGACACACGCACATATACTTCTTTTTACTTTTACGTATTTACAATCATTCTAAACTTAGATATTTCTAATTTTTCCTTGTATTTGATGAAAATGGCAGATCAAAAACCTGCATATTCTATTCATAATTATAAAAATTGAACAGACCGTCCCGTAAAGCCAGATTAATACTGAAAATTACCAGAGACACGTCCCATAGTGTGCTACACGTTAAATGGTAACAATAATGTCAAATTTCATGACTGCAACCAACTGTTAAGAACTCAATCAACAAAATGCGAATTAAATATAACCCTAAATGTTGCAGACCAAAATCAAACCTGGATCCGTAAAAACCTTGCATGTCATGGAACCTAATAACTCTCCTACTGGCAAAAGTATTTTGGCTTAAGAGTTGCTGTTGCAGAATACGCAACTTCATTCTCCATCTTCAAGCTCCTTTGATCCTAGGCCTCAATCTTCGAGCAAGACCGTCTGGACTAGGATTTACGGAATTTGTATGCGTCATGCTAATTTCAGGTTTCTTTTCCTTACTATCAGATGTTTCAGCATCCACATCTGACATTCTCTCATTGTCGTGGTCTTCGCTTTCTAGATGCCTCTGCCTTAGTCTTCCACTGATACTGTCATTGCTTGGTTTAGTAGCAACAGTTGGTTTGCTCTTAAGCTTTGGACTAACTTCCGATGTACTAATGACATATTTGCCATCAGTAATATGCATTTCCTTTCCTTTCTTCAATTCTGTCTCTGACAAAATGGTGCTTTTAGCCTGCTTAACATCCAATCTTTTCTCATTCACCATTGTTAACCCCATACCATCATGGCTAACACTTCTTCTACGCCTCTGCCTTACTCTGCCACCAATACTCTCTGGGCTCGGTTCAATGGCAGCACGTTTCATTTTAGGTTCTTGGCAGCAACTTCCCAATTCAATAATGCTATCATTAGTTTCTCCATCTGTATATTGCTTCTCTTGCTCATCTTTGACACCATTGTCTCTCTTGTCTTCCAGTTGAAGTTCCGATAATCCATAGTGGTTCTGGACTTTGCAGTCGACCTCAGCTGAATTGACATTCATTGACTCTATTTCAATATCTGAAAAGGGCAATGATCTCTTTGCACAAGTTTGATAGTCAAAAGAAGGGTTTGCATTGCCTCGCATTTTGTTCTCTTTTTCAATATTCCACTCCCCGTCATGCTTCTTGTCTTCAGATTGAGGCCTGGATGTTCCAAGCTGATTCTCATCAATCTTTAGAGATTCTTTTGACACCAGTTCCTTGTCTGAAAAGGAAAGTATCCTCTTTGCAGAAGCTTGATCAATGGTATCGGGATCCTTTTCTAAGTTTGTTGGTATGCGTCGAGTTTGAATAAGATAATGTGCAACTGATTTGAAGCCCAAACTTGATACCTGGAAATTAGACAGAAATGGTCAGCTCCAATTTTGTTCTCCTAAGAGGAAAAAAAAGGAGGGGGAGAGAGAGAGAAATGATCTGTGAATGATATCAGGTCCTGTTGAGAGAATCACCTTCCTGTACAGAGAGCCAGTAGGACACCATCCTTTTGCTTGCCGGCATAAACTGCAGTTGCAAATTCCACGACATGCAGGGCAAATCCAATTTGGATTCTCTATGGCTTCAAGTACATGCTCTCCATATCTACAAATTAAAGGGAAAAAAATAATAATAATAAGAGTCAAAAAGGAATTTAATTTCACAACTTAAGAATGCCTATGGAGAGATCAGCTAACTCAAATTTGAACTTCAATATTGAGTGACCTCCTTCACAATGAGACAAGGTTCGAGGCTATTTGCATAGCATCACAAAACAAGTCTACACAAGCTGAACCTAAACAGAGTTAATCACATCTAATAGAACTGAGGAAAAAGAAGATTGCCATGAAATTATCTTAACAAGACATTTTATATAACCTTTAATAGGTATTATAAAATACCAAAAATGATTTGAAAATGCATTCAAATTATAACTATGCTCATTGAGAGAATTTTGCAGTGTAATCGGCTTTGGCAATGCAATGCTAGCTTTAACATACTGACCCTTTCTTCTTCTGGGGGGAATAGTGGTGCTCATAGTTTCCATCACAAAAGTAATGAGTTTATGGTATGAGTTTTAAGAAAACAATAATCTTTAAATTGCGAATCAATCAGTGATTGGAATATATTCTTGCACATATATCGATTCAAAATATTAACAAAAGTGAATCAGTCGGCCAACCCTCATTTGACCACGAGAGATTTATATAAAGAGATACCCACACTAGTGATAAAACTGAGACATACATATTATAGTAAGGAAGCAAACATCATATGCTTGATGGAATGGCATCTAGAACCGTGGATTATAAAGTTTGAGACTGCTTCAGTTGAGGCATGCATATTGATTTGCAGCTAGACTTTCCTGAGAATTGAATTGTGGGATAAAACCGAGGCAAAATTCTAAGAAAGTCAATAATGTTTAAAATGGTATACCTCATGTACAAACAATCTCCACAAAACTGTCCTTGGACCAAATTGCATTTGCAGCAGTGAGTATGATGACCAAGAGTTTTCTGCCTGTAACCACACAAAAAAAAGTTCATTAATGCACACAAACACAGATGGAATCAAGTGTAGAAAGCAAAAAATGTTCTCTCCATCTTCAACCTTCCTCTTTGATAATTATATTTCTCATAAAGCAACCTTAGTCATTATTTTAAGATATTAACAGCCTCAGAGGCTGCTGACTGTCATGGTTAAAAATGTGAATAGACGTTTACATAACTCTTAATAAAGATTTTTCTTTCTAAAAATATTGGATTTTCAACAAAATCCATATCACTGTACCCTTGAATGGTATGTTTCATTTTCAATGTCATACAAATAGAGTAATACACTTTACCTGCACTGATGGCAAGTCTTTCCATAGACTGGATCATAAATTCGCTTTCCATCTTTTCCATAACCATCGACAAAAAGTGTCCAGCTCCTCTCAGTGCTACCCAACAGCTTCTCATGCTCTTCTGTATAAACCTCTGGCCTTGAACCGTCATTTAACTTAATATCCTTATCCTTCAAAGTCTTATCTTTGTTTCTCTTATCTTTCACCTCTTCCGAGTAGCTAACCGGTGTCACATTTTGGAGCCTAGAGAACCCACAACAAAAACAGGAAATTAAAAAAAAAAAAAAAAAAAACTCACATACCATTCAGATTCAAAAGCATCATATAACCTATTAATAGCANAACCCACAACAAAAACAGGAAATTAAAAAAAAAAAAAAAAAAAAACTCACATACCATTCAGATTCAAAAGCATCATATAACCTATTAATAGCATAGTATCTTAATTTTAACGGCTAAAGTTATTCGAAACAAATAATGAAATGTCAAGCCCCCACTTCAATTTCTTTACTTTCTTAGACTCTTCCTCACATTCATAAAAAATACCACAAAACCCACATAGTATTTTCAGACAACAGAACCACATAACGTAACAAAAACTAATATCATCCATTTCGTTAAAGATTACCCAATAAGAAAACTAAAGAAACTATAGTTTATTTCCAACAATTTCTTACTTTCTAATAGTCTTGCAACAGATGAAAACTTTTCAACTATCTCAACACTTGAACCGCAAAAGTAAACAAAACATGAAGAGTTTTCAACTATTTCAACTCTTGAACCACAAAAGTAAGGAACTTTACACAACCACAGCAATGACAGAAAGTGAAGTGACCTGGAAGAGCGACGGAGGGGTCCAGATGGGAGGACGGAAGTGGGCCGCTGTGAGTCGGAGAGAGAACTTCTTGGCGTACGTTTGGGAGCTCCAAAAGACTTGAGTTTCAGAGAGAGATCAAGTAAGCCAAGTTTCTGCATTCTTTGAAGGTTCTGCTTGATTCTCTCTTCTCTCGACTGTTCATAGACTGACAAAGTTGGGGTTTTGGGGGCATTTTTGTCGTGGGTCTGAGAGATTTCAGGATTTTCTTGACAGTTTTGTAGGCTTTCGGGCATTCTGCCGGACTTTGTGAATTTGAGTGGTTTTGTTTATGTTAACGGTCGAGTTTTTGAGGTTTCAACTTTCAAGTAAGTGACAGAGAGAGATGTGGCCTCGCCTTTCTGGGGAAAAGGCAACTGGACGAGGAGGGAAAGAAGGGAAAGGAACGTTTGGTTGTCCAAATTACTTTAGTGCCCTTCCTGCTGCCGCAAAAAAAGAAATAAAAATCAAACAAAGTACCCACAACCAGCCATTCCCCACCAAAGCAAATGCTTGATTTAAAAAGTAGAAAATACAAAATTTTGGCCATGTGCTATCCACTTTTGGGGGTAGTCACTCTCTGACCCCCGACAAATTTTTTTTTTCGAAGGGAAGATCCTTGGTGAATCAAAACTAACACAGATCCTCAAAATTATAATAAATATTATATTTATTTAATAATTATTTTTTAAATTGATAAAAGGACATCAATATCCTTATACTAATTTAACAACTACATATTTATAATAAAATAATAAATAAATAATAATATAACATTTTTAATAATATGTCAAATAGTAAATTACACTGAATAAGAATTATTGTAATGCATGATAACTTATGTTAACAAAAATATTATATTATTATTTATTTATTTATTATTTTATTGTAAGTGAATAGTTGTTACAGTTGATAAAAAGATATTATTTTTTTATTAATTTAACAAAAACAACTGTTAAGTTAAGTGAGTGTAATGTTTATTATGATTTTTGTATTAGTTTTTATTTAGTAAGATGTCTGTCTTAACAAAAAAAAAAAAAATTAATGGAAGGGTTGAGAGTAAATACTCTTTACCTTTTGACAAGGAACCATTTTACATGCCGTTATGAACAATTTCATTGGCCTCTACATCTCTTTTAATCGCATTGAGGTATAGCCATATCAAACCAAAAGTTAATTGGTTAGACGGACACACGGTTTACACGAATTAATTTAGATTCATAGATTTTTAAATTTAATCATTTGATCCTATATAAGCGAGAAACTAAAAATAATTACATCAGATTACTTGTCTTCTTGTAGTTGGATCTCTAAATTTTTAGAATGCTGCAAATTCCACTTGAGCATCCAAATTTGGGTCAAATATTAGTAAAAACATCACACAACATATTCTTGAATAGGTCAATTCCTATTTAGAGGATTGCAATTAATAGATATTAATGCCAATACTCTTACAATTTATTAATTATGTAAATTAAAATATTAGTCTTCAAATTCTATAAACATCAAATGTGTAATACATTACTTTTGCTAGACCTAATTTTTTTGACATATAAAAACATAGTCGGTGGCTTTTGGTTAAAAGAGGAACACTTTTTGAAGAAAATTATCTACTGGTGTTAATTTAAGATTTCTATATCCATGGTAATTAGATCTTTGAGACCGAAATGGTTATAAAAATTTGACATAAAAGTAGCATCAATGACTTTTATACAAGCTTCCTCCATTAAAGCCTCTACACGCCAATACTCTTACAAGTTACAGGAACTCCGAGAAACTGTTCAACAAACAGATGCCATTTGAACTCAAACTTGAACGCAAATGCAAAACAAAAACCTTTCAAACACGAAATTGGTTTAGATGAAAGTTGGTTGAAGTATGGGCACTACATGAAAATAAATTTACAGCAGTCCATCTTCTCGGATTCATCCTCATGTCAAGAGATGAAGGGTGGGTTGGTTTTGCATCACAAAAAATATGATTAGGTTAATTACAATTTTATCATCTCATTCATAAGACGAGACAGGGACTGTTTTAACAAATGCGGGGCATGTGAGTGAGAATACTTGGTCAAGCTGACCTTACTGGGGTTTGGCCCATGCCCACATGACACGTTTGTCAGTTTGGTCAGGACTTCAGGCTCATCAAATTGCTGTGCCGAACCCTCAGGCCTATCATACAGAGCCTCAACTAGGCTAGCGTCAGCGCTATTACATCAACAGTAACCCAGGTCCAGCCCAATTGTACTCTTACGAGTTTCTTTACGTGTCCGAAACTAAGCCAATCGATATATCATACTTCTCATGATCATTCTAGTTAAATCGTTCGTTTGGAACCGATGAGTTTTATAAAAAAATAATTCATTGGTAAAAAAGTACTAATACGTCACCAGGAATAATTACAACAAAACCCCTGTGGTTTGGGTGAAATATTTATTTTTTGTCACATTTCCAAAATAGCAATTTGTTCCTTCCCGTTATTCCTTAGGCGTTAACTTAAACGTGAGAAGGATAAAATGGGAATGTTGCAGCTGAAAAGTAGTAAATATTGGTAAATCAGTTTAGATTTGCTGAAAATTTTATCCAAGCATTTACGCACAAAAAAATTGACGATGTCAGCAAGTTAAAAGTGGCTTGCTACATCGTCTAAACACCTAATTTAAATTATTGAGTCAACTAAAACTTATTTAAATAAAATAAAATATTAAATTGAATGATATATAAATTCACAATTCATTTAAGATATTTTAATAATATTTGAAATGTTGTTTACTCATCACCACGTTATAAACCTAATTGTCATCATCACATTTCAAGATCGGTTATTCATTTGTAACAATTTAAGTGATAAAGAAAATACGGAGATGAAGAGAAGAGAACGAGGGAAGTGAGAGAAATATAATTTTGTTATTTTTTAAAAGATGGGCTTTAACTTAATTTTAATGTATACATATTTTGTTTTATTATTTAATCAAATTAATTTTAATATTATAATCATCTTGTTCACAGTTCAAAAAGGGTAAAATAATCATTTAAACCCTTTGACACTACTCTCGGCAATTCCAGAACCAACTTTTAACGGAAAGGGCCAAATTGTTATTTTCTGAAACAAGGAGGGGTACAAGTTTACCAAACCACAGGGGTTCACCAAATTACCCTACCCCACCAAGATTTTTATATGGTCTTCAATGTGTTCAAAAAATATAATTAAATGACTTGGGTAACATCCAATTAAATGGTATCTTTGACAATATCATTTTCGTGCTGCACTTGGTTACTGCAAAAAAGCAAAATCTTCAAGTTAATAACAGGTTGAGAAAATTGCACAATGTTGATAAACTACCACATGAACTCTGGCTGCTTCCAGTTCTTTGAGGGTCATACCAAATGCAACTCATTATAACAAGCTTGCAAGTTTTACCTATGGATTCTATTGTATTTGCTTGTCTCTATTTTGAAGAAGAATGTATTTATACACCATGAAACCAGCATATTAATGGTGTTATAAATAGTTCTTCTTTTCATCAATTACAAATCAGATACAGAAGCTAGCTAACGATGGCCATGAAATGTTGCTTGGTGGGCATGGTTCTTCTCTTTACCATCAGCTTGAGCTATTTTGCAGAGGCAGACGATAGTGAAGTTTTAGCGGCTTCGTTTGTATTTGGTGATTCCTTAGTTGATGCTGGAAATAATAACTATTTACCAACGTTATCTAAGGCAAATATCCCACCAAATGGAATTGATTTTAAAGCATCTAATGGGAACCCTACAGGACGATATACCAATGGGAGAACCATTGCTGACATTGTAGGTAAGCTCTTAATTCATGTCAAGAAAATCAATCAAACTCTTATACTGCTGCTTAGTTAACTTGTTATATGTTTGCAGGAGAAGAACTGGGACAACCAAAATATGCAGTTCCATTTTTGGCTCCCAATGCTACAGGAAGGGCCATATTATATGGTGTGAATTATGCATCAGGAGGAGGAGGAATCATGAATGCAACTGGAAGAATATTTGTTAGCATTCATTCCTTAATTTCATTATTGATTCATTTCTGTCAACAGAGTATGTAATAATAACAATAATATACATGTAAACAAATGTTGCAGGTTAACAGGATAGGAATGGATGTCCAGGTTGACTATTTCAATATCACCAGAAAACAGTTGGATAAATTGTTGGGTCCATCCAAGGCAAAAGCACATATTATGAAGAATTCCATCATCTCAATCACAATTGGAGCAAACGATTTTCTCAACAATTATCTTCTTCCAGTTCTCTCCATTGGAGCAAGAATAGCAGAAAGCCCAGATGGGTTTGTCGATGACATGATCAATCACTTAAGAGACCAACTCCATGTATGTAAATTAAAACAGTCTAGCTCTTAATTTCTCTTTAACGATTGTGAACATTTCATATCAATTGAAATGGGTTTGGTGATGGCAGAGGCTTTACAAACTGGATGCTCGGAAATTTGTGATAGGCAACGTTGGCCCAATAGGTTGCATACCTTATCAGAAGACCATAAATCAACTGAATGAAAACGAGTGTGTGGATTTGGCTAATCAGCTGGCGATTCAGTACAATGGCAGGCTCAAGGATCTACTCAATGAACTAAATGAAGAACTCCGTGGAGCCACATTTGTTCATGCCGATGTCTACTCCCTTGTTATGGAACTTATAACAAATTATAAACATTACGGTGAGTGATCAGGTCAACTTTACAAATTTACAAATCCCATTTACAATTCTATCAGAGTAGCTAGTACTCTTTTCTCTAAGAATTTATACTACATATCTTTAGATCTGAATCAAATTAGTTAACAGTCTAAGTATAAACACATTAAACTATTAATGGTGACAGTTAAATTCATGGCTTGGAAATAATTACGTGCTAAATAACTATCGAATAAATAATAATATTGATGCGATTATTACATTGATGCAGGATTTACAACATCGAGTAGAGCTTGTTGTGGAAACGGGGGGCAATTTGCAGGGATAATTCCATGTGGACCTACATCTAGTCTGTGCGAAGATCGGTCCAAGCACGTATTTTGGGACCCTTATCATCCAAGTGAAGCTGCCAATCTTATAATTGCCAAGCAGCTGCTCGATGGGGACAAAAAATACATATCCCCAGTCAATCTTAGACAGCTTCGCGATCTCTAAGTTGTAATTTTGTGCAATTTCGCTCTATCCTTATCCTTTGAGAAGTGACAGGTTTCTTGTTCCACCAAGAGGGTTCCAAGTAGCTTTTGCTTTGGAGGATTTGGTTTCCTTTCTTTCTCTCTTTTGTTTATTAGTTAATCTTCCATTCCATGTACGGTTTGTGCTTTCGATCTTGAACGTTCGTAATAAGTTTTGAATTAAAAAGTTGTTCGAAGAGTGGTCTTTGGTTGCGTCATCAAAGTGAAAATGAATCAAATTCAATGTAGTTGAAGGTAGTTGATCCACAGAGATGCAGACTAGTGCAGTCTAGAAAGAAAAGAAAAGAGCACCACGAAAGGCTTGCCCATGTTAGGTCCAAGTCCAAACTGGTTGAGCTACCGATTCTTATAGTTTCGAATGCTTAATTAATTAACATGCCACGCGAATAATAGACCGAACTACATAATACATATAATCCGGGTAAAATTTTTCTGAAATTAGTCCCTAGAATTACAAAATTATTCCTGTCAGGCTTTAAGATTAAAAACAGTCAGAGTCAAAGTCCAAGGTCAAAGTAAAAAAAACACACTTCTTATCGTACCTTTTCCCAGAAATTTTTTTAGCATATCAATGTTTAATTTCTTGTTTGAATTTAAAAAAAAAAAAATCTTACGTAGGGTACCATCAAACTGTAATAATTACCATAGTTTCAAAGACCATAACAGTAAGTAATCAACCTTCAGATGCACATGCACATATTAAACTAAGAATAATTACCTAAATAAAGTTGAGAAAGTAAATGAGTTGAGCGGTGTCGTTTCAGTGATGACCAGTTAATGAGGAAAGAAAGAAAAAGTGGTGTTTGGTTGGTGGGAAGGGAAGAGAAAAAGGAAGAACAAAACGACATTCCATTCTTGTGAGAGAATATAGTCAGAAAGAAAAGGCCAAAGAAAACAAAAAAGAGAGATTTACAAGTGAAGAGGAAGGCAATGTCCGTAGTTATATAATTAAGGGGCGAGGCGACCGGACCGAATAATAAACAGAGTAGAAGTAGTGCAGCAGAGGCAGAGCAAAAAGAGGGCTTGACGATGTTCTTGACAGGGACGTATGATACTGTAGCGGAGACATTTCGATGGCTACTGATCCCCGCGCGTGCCACCCGACAGCACCTCTCTTTTACTGACGGGTGTCTCTGTTCCTTCCCGGACCCACACACCTTTCTCTGCCCTCATGCCTGCTCCCCTCTTCCACAAGCTTGGACTCTAATTTCGTTCGTACTCGTCTCGTGCAATGTGGCATTAGCACAATCTCTCCCATCGCTACTCTCATTTTCATTCCAGTATTATAATACTATTATTTTATTTATCAATTTTGGACTATTTTATGCATAGGTTATAGTAATCTAATAAGTTTTTAATTATTTGGTTCGTGTCATGTTTCAGTATATACTTTATAGTGTCGTTTTATCACGTTTCTAACTAAGATTGCATTTAAAAAAAATAAAATAAATCAGTTTGTCGGCTTGTATACCAATAATTTGAACCTATTGATCAAATAATCATAGATAAAAAAGTCTCACTGAAAAGAAAGGAGACGTGAATTTGTCAATCACATGGTTGAACTTGGAAATCAAGCTAGCAATCCTCTTATTTGTACACATTATGATTGCAGCAAAACCCACAACAACAATTTTTTTTTTTTCTTAGACATCTTAGAGATGATTTTACCTTTTTTGTAAGAAAAAAAAAAATTGGAAAAAAGAGGAAAAGCTTCCACCCACCGATCCATATTCGAAATTAAATAATGATAGTAGTGAGTAAAACGGATGATTGAAAAATGATGACCGTTGATAGTATATACCAAAGAAGGGAAATGGATGAACGTTGTAGATAAGGCAAAGAAAGGAGGAAAGAGAGAGATTGTTTAGTAAAATGGGGATGGTGAACAGTAGAGCGAGAAATCCGGGAAGGGATTAGAGACGAGTACGGAAGAGGAATCTGATGCAGACATGACGCGTCCGAAATCAGAGGGACGACCCAATAATTGCAGCCCACGCTGTCCGACACTGATCATTCTGTCGGTACTGCCCCACTCCCGCCCACCCACACCCACCTTCTCTTCCCATCAATCCCTTTCACTCTCATACATTATCTCAATCTCTATCCTCCTCTATCACGCTTCATATCGCACTTTTTCACCGCTTGCCTCCTTTCAATTTTTGGCTCAATTTAAACATCCAAGGCCAAATCCCCGTTTCTCAAGCCAGTTAACCTAGCTGCTACCCATTAATATAATATTTTGAACTCTCCGAAAACGATACTTGCCTTGCCTAGAATTTCTCTTAATAATAATAGTGAAAAAGACGGTGCTGACAATCTTCAATTATTTTTCCTCCTCCTGCTACTAGTACCAGTACTTGATCATTTTATCCCCCAAAGCATAGCCCATTCCATGCAGATCCATGTCACGGTTTCATATGTTCAAATTATAAAGCTATGCCTATTATAAAGGATTCTCTCATAGTATAATAAAGTCTTTAACCACTTATAGATTAACCACCACTATTCGCTTACAATCGGTGAACAGTAGAACATTTTTGGACTGCTATATATAGAGGGAGGCAGCCAAGCATTCTGAATCAAATTCTAGGGTTCTTTTATTCGATTAAATAAGAAAGATTTAAGGATAAGGGAATAATTGGTGTATAAAATACTGTAATGGGTTACGAAGATCCCCAACATTTTTTAAATAAAAATTAAAAATTTTATCTTTTAAGAAGTCATTAATGTAAGACCAAGGAGCTGACACAGCAGCCACCACAAGGATATTATATATTATAACTTACAATGAAAGATCTTATGAACACAACGGAAGACAAACATTGTTGTTAACTCTGCAGTCATAGATGTATGGTTGAAGAAGTGTTTGTGATAACTAGTAACAAGGACATCCTAGTTGTGTACAGGCTCAAAAGCCTTAATCGCTACATAATGCTACCATGCATTATGGAAGTGTGGCCACCTACCTCTTCTTGATTTATGACAAGTCTATGTCTATCTCTCTATATATCGTATTGTCCTCGAAAAAACAACTCTCGAGGACGTAGAAAGAGAAGACAACAAGAGGCAAGGCACTTAATTGAAGACAGAAGTGGCATTTTATTTCTTTCCCTCCTCTTCTTTTTCAAGTTTCATTAACATTACATCATTACAGGAACTCGAATTACACATCAAACAGGGCCCATTTTTGACTACAATGCTCGGTGCTCATACAACAATTCCACACATATACACACACTTTAAACGCAAGCCGCAAACCTAGCTGAGTAGAGCCGACTCAAACAGTAAACAGAGCCAGCCATAGGCCGCGACCCAGCCCCTCCTGTAGCCGACTGAAATGTCGTGCCTAACTGAACACTGTAAAAGCCTGATTACACTCTGCTCATATATGCCTCAGAACATGTTTCGCTCTCCTTCCCAGATTCCACTACCCTCTCTCAATTTCTATCCATAAATCTCCCCCTTAGACTCTTCTTTCACCAACTTCTTCTCTCAAAACAAACCAAGCCTAGAAAGCAAAAACAAAAAACAGAAAAACCATTCTGTCCTACCTCGTTCCAGAAAGAAAGAATATTGAGATATAAAAATTCATTAGAGATGCCAACCGATACCGGGGAAAACATCACTAATGTTATCACCACCAATGCCCTCACCACGACCAACAACATCAACCGGAGACCAACAAAGAACGGTGGAGCTCCACCTCCGGAGCAAGAGCAGCTCCCATGCCCACGTTGCGACTCCACCAACACCAAGTTCTGTTACTACAACAACTACAACTTTTCTCAACCACGTCACTTCTGCAAGTCCTGCCGCCGTTACTGGACCCATGGTGGCACCCTGCGCGATATCCCTGTTGGTGGTGGCACCCGCAAGAACGCCAAGCGCTCTCGCACCACCACTAACACTACTTCCAGCATCATCACTGCCAATGCCACCGTCGCGCAAGATTACCCTTTGACTTCCACTCCTGTTTTGGTTCCGTTCCAGGGAACGGCGTCTGCGCAGTTTTGTGGTGGTGATATGAAGGGTTGTAATGGCAACGTGGGCTCAGGGACTTTTACTTCGTTGTTGAATACGCAGGGAACTGGGTTTCTGGCGTTAGGCGGGTTGGGTCTCGGGCTCGGATCTGGTTTTGTCGGTGATATGGGCTTTGGTGGGCTTGGGAGAGGCGTCTGGAGTTTTGCAGGGTTGGGAGATACTGCTGCTTCTGCCGCCACTCTTGGAGGTGGTACTGGTAATGTTGGTGGTGGTGGTGGAGCAACTGGAGTAGGGAACACGTGGCAGTTTGAGAGTGGGGAAAGTACTACTGGGTTTGTTGGTGCAGATTGCTTTGCTTGGCCTGATCTGGCAATATCTACTCCTGGAAATGGTCTCAAGTGATGTGTGCATTTGTATCGAATCTCTTTGCTTTCTTTCTTTACTTAAAAATGGATTTTAGCTGAAACTGTGGTTTAAGGGTTTAGTTAATTACTGAGTGTGGAGAGTAATCTAGGACTAAAATTAGAAGAAATTAAGAGAACTATATGACTTTTCCTTTTTCTTTGCGACTCTATGCCATGTGGTTTGGTTGTTTGTGTACCATTTTTGTGCAGTGTACATGGCAGAAACTAATGGTGTGTAATTCTTGGTGCTTACATACCAAACCATTTGTTATCAGTTGCTTTAGCAGTTAGCCAACCGGACTTTTTTCATGGTAAATGCTAGCTTCTTAGTTCTTTTTTCGCTACATTCTATTCTGGGCTAGTCAGTCAGCTGCATTTGAATGAATGTGGAGTTTTATATATCTATGGAAAAAAAAGTAACTTTTTGGAATTAAACCAAATCTTTGCAAATTTTGGCAGTATATGACCACCATCATCGCAAAAATATATTGTCATTGCTGATACTGGAATTAATTTGATTCCGATTCAAATGTTTTCACTTTGACTCTGGAAGACACTGCATCTCGCGTTCTTAAATCTCTTGCAACTCTTATCTCCTACTCTGCGCTTACAAGTTATTACAATATTTCTTCACTGAGAGCAAATTCTTCCCTTGTTGGTAATAGTTTTTTTTTTTTTTTGGGTTGCGACTGTTAGGAAATAGGCTTTAGATCGCACATCTGGCTTTCTGTAAAACATGCATTATTGGCTTAGTCAATTACAAACTTTTACTATGTTGTGGTACTGGAACCTTGTATATATTCACATGAGTCATATGCCAACTGGCTGAATTTAATTTGTCTTCTCTGCCAAGCACAATCATGACAAATGCTGCTACTTGTGTTGTAAAAGGACGGCTCAAATATTAAAATTGTTTGGGACTCACAGGGGTATGTTGATTTGAATCTAATATACATTGCAAAACCATTCGACATGAGGCAAATTGTTGTTGAGTTTCAAAGAGCTAATTAAACAAAGCTGGTACACATTGTAACTTTAACATGTAAATTAAATGCCTCAACCGACCAGGGTAAATTTGACCCTGAGAAATCAAAGGAATGTAAGTAGTCAGATGAACTTCACTTGAAAATAATTGCTACCATGAATGAAGTTTTGCCCAACTTCATATCTATATGTACATGTCGCTGAAAGCAACTTTTCCATCTTTTTTCCTGGTATAATATATAGAAAACGCCATGAGTAAATTCTTCACTTGTACGCTGTCTTGGAGCTCAATTTGATGCTTCCGTCTTGTCAATTCAATTCCAAAACTTTGTAGGCATTTGCATGCCTTTTTCCTTTTTCAGTTTGTCAGCCTATTAACTTATCATCTCCAGCTCAAGTGACAGGCCTTGAAAGTCCAAAAGAATCACTATAAAGTTGGTATTCAAAACCTTATCTCGAAGTAGCGGACGCCTAAGTTCTTGCGGATACATCAAAGCCCTGCCCAATGATCAACAACTTAAATCCTTGTAACTGGGTTTGGCCTTTCCAAGTATATAGCTAGACAACGGATGAGCTGCAGAGATGTTGGGGTCATTTGGCAGCTGATTTGCTCGCGGCGCAAGGCCTCGATCAAGGCGCGTGCGTGCATTAGAATCTCTCAAGCTTTCATTTCCAGTTCAACTCTAGCGTTTCTTTCTCGCAAGTTTTACTGAAATCTTTTATTGTTCGTAATAATTTTTAATCTACAATAAAAGTCACATCCACTCATTGAGTCCATATTTTGAATTTTAGCTAAATCTTTTACTCAACTAATGAATAATAAATTCATCGAAAAGTTAACTGATTAACACGTTAAT
This sequence comes from Bursera cuneata, assembly GCA_026212285.1. Taxonomy (NCBI): domain Eukaryota; kingdom Viridiplantae; phylum Streptophyta; class Magnoliopsida; order Sapindales; family Burseraceae; genus Bursera; species Bursera cuneata. The sequence continues at coordinate 31,458 of JANLJB010031111.1, forward strand.
TAGTTAATACGTTAAATCCGTTTAAAGCTTAAGTTGAGTACACTGAAAATATGAAACCTCCTATGAAAAAAAAAAAAAATTCTAAATTTAGTTATTCCCCATAATTTATATAAAGTTATCCTGAAAATAAGTTGAAAATAATTTTGTGGATAGACCGTTAAAAAAAAAAGAAAAAAAGAAAAATTGTAATAAATAATGTTGGCGAAACTGGTAAGTTGATTTGCAAACTTTTAACCAATCTCGCTCCTTCTCACACGACACAGGCCACAATCAGCAAAGGCGGGTTTTAAAGAGGGTTTTTCAATTTCTAAATTCAACCCTAGTACAAAACAAAACCCTACAATTTGAAAACATTGAAAACAAAATGGCGTTTCCACTGTTTTCGACTCCACAACCTCAGCAAACTCAGTCGCCCTTTCAGCCCCAACAGCAACAACCTTTTCAAAGCAGCCCCTTCTTTCCTCAACAACAACAACAACAACAGCAACAATTTCCACAACAACAACAGTTGTTTCCGCAGCAGCAACAACAGCAGCAGCCGCAGCAACAACAACAATTGTTTCTTTTTACCACCGAAAAGACTCCGGCGAATTATAGTACCAAATGGGCGGATCTTCACCCGGATTCTCAAAAGATTCTTCTTCAGATCGAGTGCGTCCTCTCTTTGCCCTAATTTTTGGTTTTTGAAGTGTTTGAATGCAAAGAAATTATAGGGAAAGGAAAACAAAGGACATGGTTTTGGGTCATTTTGTTGTTTCAAATTGAATTCGCTACATAACGAAGTAAAAATTTATTGTTTTTAACCTTCAGAAATTTAAGTTCTATTTATTCTGGAAGTTTTGCATAAGAGAAAAGTTTGATTTTATTTTTTTCCTACTACATTCTTGGCAGCTCGACGGTTTATGATTTTATGCAAGTTAAAACAAAATTTTTGAATATGAGTTGAATTTTACATTCTTCTGGTGATTTTATTATTTGGGTTGAGTTTAGACTAAGACAATTTGATGTAGTTTGATGTGATGCATGTAGGGAGCGGATATTGGAGTACAGGGATGAGAGCCAGAGGCTTGATCAATGTGGTCGCCTTTATGATTCTTCAGTTTCAAATGAAGGGTTGGAGCTCGAGACAAGCTATGTTGTTCAAGTATGCTGCATTATGATTTTTTATTTTCATTTGTTTTTTTAATGACTGAATATTTATATTGTTATCTTGATAATGATTTCCGTAATATTCTGTCCATTAGTTACGTTGAATTTGAGTCCAAAGTAAAATTGCTATAATCGGTTTTCCCAAGTCTAAAATCAAGATACTTTTAGGTGGAATTTATTGATACTGAAGATAAAATTTTTTTAAGGTAATTCTCTGGATGAAGACAGCCAACTTGGTGGCATATGAGCCTTAGGTCAATGTCAGTCTACTGCCCTTTTATGTTCATTCTAAAATACAATTTTTTGGTTTGATAATGGATATATTTTATTTATTTGAAGGAGCTTGGGGGAATCAGTACTTCAATGGAACGGCAGAAGGCTCAGCTGCAAGAGTTGATGGCTGCTGTGAAAGATATGTTACGGAATACGGAGGTAGCTGTTCGTTCTTTCATGATGCTACGCCCAAGGTTTCTTCATCCAAATGCAGGTGGTCCCTTGAGTGCTAGTGCCCCATCCCAGACTCCAGGAGCAATAGCAGCACCAGGTTCTGCTGGTCAAGCAACAGCTACCTCTTTGGTGCCAGTTTTTGACTTTTACCGTGGACTTCCGAGGAAACCATCTCCCTTTTTGCTGCAAACTGTCGCCAGATTTGAGAAATATCTGGGTGAGTGCCGCCAATGGATTGAAGAGTTAGAGCAACTTCTCCTAGACTCTGAGAGGAACTCCTCCAATACTGGATCATCTTTACTACATTCCCTTCCAAAAGTTATGTCAAATGTCCATAGCTTTTTTGTTCATGTGGCTGCCAAGGTAAAAGAATAAATGTGTATGTTTGTTTTTTTATCTTTCTTTAACTCTCATCAGTGGTGAGAACTTTATAAAGGCTTTCATTTATATGCTATTTGTTGCTTGTACCCGGGTAAGTGATGTATATCCTAGACTAAGCTAGATTGACTTTAATACTTTGATGTGTGGGACAAAAGCTGAATTTCTGATAAGAATCTCTTTTAGGAAAAAACTGTTATTAAGAGTTTGATGATTCAAATAGAGTTGAAGGAAAATTATTTTATCAGCTATTCTGCTGGAATACTCCATTTTTAGGTAGATTGCTTAATGGAATATTGGGTCTCTTATATTTCATATCATAAACTAATCATAAACTAATGGGGTTAACACCTTGCAAAAGTGGGATTTTCCTGGCATTTCATGATAACGCTGCAAAATTACTTTGTCTCTGAAGTTTATTAAATTTTATGCTAATTGTTTTTATATATTGCAAACACTGAAAATAAGCCAAAGGTGATGCCATTTAATGGCTTATATTCTCATTCATTTCCTTGTCAAATTATGTGGTTTCAGCTTAATAAGGTTGCATTGTTATGATTTATAATCTATGCTTTTTTGTTTTCCTTAGGTGGAGAGCATTCATCAGTATGTTGAAACTATGAAAACGGCTTATCTTGCTTACCAGCGACGCCGAGGGGATTGCTGTGACCCTTTTCTTGAGGCTGATCGACGAGAAACTGCAAAACAAGAAGCTGCTGCTAGGAGGGTACATCCAACTTTGCATTTACCTGTAAATTTACAACCATCAACACAAGTTGCTGGGTTGCTTACAAACACGGGAACTCCTGGGGCATCAATTGCTCCACAGACATCAGCAGCAGCAGCATCTTCTTCAGGAGGTGGTTTCTCCCTTTTTAATACGCCATCCTCTACTCCAGCAGCATCATCTTCTCTGTTTGCGACACCCTCTGCCTCTGCTCCAGCATCCTCATTGTTTGGATCATCTGGTGCTTCACCTCAGATGTCATCATCATCACTGTTTGCTTCTTCAACTCCCTCTTTGTTTAGTAGTGCTGCTCCATCTTTTGGATCCACTGCATCTGCTGGAGGATCACTTTTCTCAACGCCATTTGCTTCTGGTATCTTTTTTTCCTCTATAGTCTTATTTTGCAGTCTTTTACAGTTAAATCAGCATTTTGTTTTCTTTTTACAGTGAGTTCAACAGAAAAAAGCATTATTCTTGAAGCCTATGGGTTACCTTGAATCATGCTGGTTATGACTGACTATATTCAGGAAGTCTATTTAGATAGAATAAATGGTCTTGATATCAGAAAATTACCATCATATCCACAAAAAAAAAAAAAAAAAGTATAAGAAGATAGACAAAAAAATATCAAAAAACCACCGAAGCAGGTATTTTTGGGACAGCATTTACTTTGGCAAGTACAGTATACACTGGAACAGGCTAAATAATGAATAATAATTGTTCGGCAAAAACATTGTGTCTGTAGAGCATGAGATGTTCTCTAAAAGATTTTTGTAGTCATGTCTGTGTTTTAATTATATGATTTTAAACAACAATGAGGTACTCCCCACCTTTTTACTTGAGAAATTTGATTTGGCCAGATAGCTTTTATTTCCTAATACCTCAAACAACTTATTGGTAATTGATCTTCTTATTCTTAATTAAGTTTATGATTAAGGTTAAATTTTTTATTTGTGTTCTAGCTTGTGATGTGAGCAAAAGCATTGTCTGTAGAGCATGAGATGTTCTCTAAAAGATTTTTGTAGTCATTTCTGTGTTTTAATTTTATGATTTTAAACAACGAGGTTCTTCCCACCTTTTTACTTGAGAAATTTGATTTGGCCAGAGAGCTTGTATTTCCTAATACCTCAAACAACTTATTGGTACTTGATCTTCTTATTCTTAATTAAGGTTATAATTAAATTAAAATTTTTTATTTCTGTGTTCTACTTTGTGATGTGAGCCATTATTAAACAGTTGAAACCAGTATGACATAAGACCACTTTTTAAATATTATCATAAAGTTTTCCCTAATATCTAAATATTATGTCATTCGTTCCATTTTTTAATTGTAGTTTTACATCTAATATTTTTGCTGAAAAAGCAGAAAAATATAAAAAAGATTACTTCTTGGTGAATAGAAATTAGCAAGTGCATTCCTAACATAGTTATAATTTTAGTATTTGGAAAACTTTGAAGTTATTCTTGGCGTTTAATACTAAATTTTGTCCTTGTTATTTTCCTTTGATCTGAACCCAGGTGCTGCAACAGGGTCTGGCGCTAGCTTTGGGGCTGCATCTGTGAGTAAATATTTAACTCAGTTTTTTATTTTTGCTTGGGACAAAATTTAGATGTTTTATTACTTGCTGTGATAAATTGCTTGTAAAGAAAATGTTTGACCGAATCCAGTTCTATTATAATCCATCTAGAAGCTATGATGCCTGTAGCAGCAACCTGCTATGAAGCTTGGGCATCTGGTTACTAGCTTTTCTATTTATATGTTTCCTGGATTCATGGTGTTCAACTACTGAATCTCTTGTCCCCTCTGTCGTTGCAGAAATCCACAAGGCCAAAAACTCGAACTACTCGACGATAATCACAATGGCTCCAGCTCTTGATTTTTGGAGAGAACATCCCTCCTGCTTAGCTGATTGCTTGCTTCTAAAGAGATCCATAGCGCATGTCAACTTGGCAACTGCGCTTATTGGCGCTGTTTTAATAGCAGCTTCAGTAGCCCCGAAATTTAAATGGATCTCCAATGGTTTCTTGTTCAAGTCCTAGAAAATCAGTCTCTTCTTCATTAAAGCATCTCAAATCTCCCCGTTCCTCTTTTGATCTATTTTAGATGATGAGAATGAGATCCATGTTGCTGTAATGTTGTAAAATACATTTTAGGTAGTGTATTTGAAAGAATCGTTACCGTGGAAAATCTTGTAGTCAGATGTCTAGATACTGAACATATCAAACTAAATGCTTTTTGGTTGCCTTACTGAATTTGATTTGATTGTTTATTGGATTTTGCTTTCTCATGAGTCTCCGCACTAGCTGATTTGGAAACCCAAAAGGATGGTAGTAACTTTTTGGTAAGGCGTAATTTTAATGGAGATTATAAGTGATAAAATTGGTCACCAGCTAGATCTGCATCTGGATGGGCTGTCAGGTAAAGCGGTATATACAGTCTCGGTTACATGTCCACTAAGAAATATTCTTTTACACTTGCACATACCATTTGTACTTAACCTCCGATTGCACTTCAATTACGCATCATCCCAGGTTATTGATTTAAAAGTTGTGAACATAAGTTACATGCAAATAGATGTAGAAAATAAATTAAAAAGGTATCATTCAAATAGATGAAGATAATAAATTAAAATGTTATCATGCAAATGGATGAAGATGATGAGTACAGCATTTTCAATGACAAAATCTAAATAGCTCGAACTAAATATCTTACACGTGATCTTTAGATGTATCACAAACTAAAATTATAGGTAGGGGATGAACGATCGTTAGAGAAGGAGAGATATGAAGCACATAAAATAAGTTTTATTTGTTGAAAAGATATTGCAAAAAATGGATGCTTCTAACATCAAAAGTGCATCCTCATATGCATCTCTCAAGTCAACACAAAATGGAAAGGCACTCTAGTTTCTTGCATGCATGACGACACATTTTTGCAGGTTCTTTGTGTCAAAGGTTGCTACAAGTTATAATAGGTGGTTGCATCTTACGACTTTATTCATGCATGTCATTCACTCTATTTTAGTGACATTTACTTTATACATGCATGTCACTTTTTAATTCTTTGACTCTTTGTGACACCTCTTAACCATTTTTCCTCAAGACACCTATTTACTTGGATGTTTGATTGTTAAGACTTTGCACGATACCTTCCTAGATGTTTGATTGTTGACATGTCTTCTCTCTTTGAGGTGTTACAAAGATTAGAAAGTTGATATGCATGAATAAAAATAAGTTCACTAAACTAGAGTGAATGACATGCATAAATTGCGGCCACCTATTGAAACTTGTAGCAATTCTTAAGATGGCACAAAGAACTTGCAAAAGTGTTTATGCATGCAAAAAACTAGAGTGGCTTTAGCGTTAACTTGAAAGATGTATCGAAGGATGTACTTGTGATGATAAAGACTTCCATCTTCGTAATATCATTAATAAAAATTGTTCTTTTTGTATCATGTCTCCTTCTCTAACACTAGCATCAGAAATATATCTTTATACATATCTCTCTATCTAAGACTAAAACCTCTTTAGTTTCTTGCATGCATGACAACACGTTAGTAAGTTCTTAGTGTCATCTTACGGTTGCTACAAGTTGCTAAGGCGACTACATCTGGCATGACTTTATTCATGCATGCCATTCACTCTAGCTTAATGATACCTATTTTATTCATGTTGCCACATTTCTAGTCTTTATTACACCTCTTATTCAAACATACTTTACATGACACCTATTTGGCTAGGTGTTTGATTGTTGACCTGCCTTCTTTCCACCCCATGAATCGTTAGCATGCATTTGTTGGCATGCATTTGCCTTCTCTTCCCCTTGGCTGACAGAGGAATAAAGGACCTTAAGATAACATTTACGGCCGCAATTTGCACATGGAGTTCGTACTTAGATCCTTCCTCCTGCCCACCATGATGAATTTTTATTTCAAGCCAGGTTCCCGTGCTGCTGAGACTGTTCATTTCAATAGGTTTGTTTTCTTGAACTCAGGTCGTGCGGGAAAATCCATGATACCTAGCCTCAAATCTTGACTCATGAAGAGGAGCCAGAAGTGCTTCCGCCAGCCATTTTTAGGTTCTTAAGTTGCAATTAGTCTCTCTCTAGATGCAATGCAGATACCTTCTGGCATCAAAATCTTCTGTTACTGATTTTCGCATGTTCCCTTGTAGCCTATATAGTTCAACTTGGGCTTCATCAACCTTCGGGTGCAATTGATCGTCAGAAGTGAATACATGAATATCGCTCTTGGCCTCAATCCAGCTTAGCGCTGGATCCTTTTCCAATACTGAAACTCTTAACTTTCTCCTCATTTTCGCAACACCATCCCATCTCCCTGCAGCAGCGTAAAGATTGGAAAGCAAAATATGGGTAGCACTGTCTTCTGAATCTAATCTTAAGACTTGTTCTGCTGCATGAACTCCTATTTTGAAATTTCTGTTGGCGACGCATGAGCTTAGCAAAGTTCTCCACAGTTCAAGAAGGTTTTCACCATAAGGTGATTCAATAATTAAATTTTCGGCCTCATCCAGAAGTCCTGCTCGACTTAACAAACTTACCATGCAAGAGTAGTGTTTAGGCCCCGGAATTAAACCATATTCCTTCGTATGATTCCACAAGAACTTCCCTCTCTCAACAAAGCCAACATGGCTGCAAGCAGACAGCAGAGACAAAAATGTTACTTGATCTGGCTTTAAGCCATGTTTTTGGATTCCCTCAAATAAGTCTAATGCCTCCTCTGCCATTCCATGGTGACTATATCCACCAAGCATTGCATTCCAGCACTTCAAATCAGGATCTAGAACTCCAGAGAATATTGATTGAGCCGCTTGAAGATCACCGTTTTTGGCGTACATATCTACCAGACTCCCACAAACAGACATCTCAACATCATATCCTGTTTTCACAGCCTGGGAATGAATCATCTCACCTTGCTTCAAAATTGCAATGTCAGCACATGCACTTAAAGCTCCACTAAGAGCAAAGCTGTCAATCTTATGGCCTTCTTGACACATTTCAGAGAATAATCTAATTGCACTTTCCCCATCTCCCATTCTCGAATGACCAATGATTATCTCTGTCCAGAGAACAACATCCTTTCCTGAAATCAACATAAAAACTTTCTGAGCAGAATTAGCTTCACCATTTTTGAAATACATGGACAATAGTGTAGTTCCTACAAACACACTCCTATCGTATCCTGCTTTTGAAACCAGGGCATGTAGAGGTTTCCCATAACAAGAAGATGGGAAGGCACCAGTCGCAGATATGATGGCTGCAAAAGTAAATTCGTCTGGTTCAGGAAGTGACATTCTCCACAAGTGAACAAACATATCCAATGCCCTTTCCCCATCTCCATTTTCCATATATCCAGCAATCATGGAGTTCCATGAAACTAAATCTGGATTCTCAATTCTGCTAAAAACAATAAATGCTGTTTGGGTGCTATTGCAATTGCAATACATGTCAAGCAATGCATTTTGCAAAGGTAAATCAGCTGGCATGTTTGATATGATTACTCGGGCATGAATAATTTTTCCACAACTATGATCTCCCATTCTGCTACAAGCATTTAAAACCATCGAATAGGTGAATTGTGTGGGAGTTACACCAGACCTCACCATATCACCGAGTAGATAAAGCCCTTCCTTCATCCTATCATTCTTCAAATTCCCAATAATTATACTATTCCAAGCAACAGCGTCCTTATCTTCCATACCAGCAAAAATTTTCCTAGCGGATGCTAGATCCCCACAATTCGAGTACATTCCCAGTAAAGATGTTTGAACACAAATGTCATTGAAAAATCCGTATATAGTTACTTGGGCATGAAGCAAAGATCCCATCAACGGATACTCAAGCAACGAAGCAGCCTGTACAAGGCTAGTGAAAGTCGAACCATTAGGTCTAATCAATTCAAATTCCATCTCGGAACTCAATTCGAAAGCCCTATCTGCGTAAATAGGATGACGAGAATAGGCTGCAATTAGCGCATTGTATGAAACTAGACTCCTGTGCAGCATTCCGTCGAACACTCGTTGCGCATCTCTGAGCGAGCCACACCTCGCGTACATTGAGAGGCAGTTGTTGTGTAAATAGGGAAATTGGACATTGAAGGGCGTGGCGGTGGTTAGGATTAGAGCGTGAAGTTGACGCGCTCTTTTCAAAGAGGTTATGGAGCTGCATATCTGTATGAGGGTTGCTATGGCTGAAGGAGTTGGCGGCATAAGACAAAAGGACTCGAAGGGCTGTATGTTGAAATCAGAGTTAACAATTCACCCGCCATTAGTTAATATTTTAGACGAGAGTTTGGATTAAATAGTTTTAACTATTAATATATTAATTTATCCAATTCAATTTAGTCGATTTGGACAATTTTTTACCGCAACCAATCTAACTTAAAATATAAATAGGATCCAATTGAATCATAAAAAATTTAAAAAATAATTTTTTGATTATCTCATGGTGAAAGAAGTAAAATATTTATAATAAAATATATTTTAGTAAAATTATTAAAATGGACTCTACTTATTATTTATATTTGACAGATTCGATGAAGCTTATAATATAATCTGACAAAAAATCTAATTATTTCAGTTTTGTAATTTTTAAATCTAATCAAATCCAATCAATTGGATTAAACTGGATGGGTTAATTTTTGGTGGATTTAATTGGATTTGATTTTGAACCTAGTCGATCATCAGACACTTAAACGGTGTTGTCTCCCAAGCAAACGCAGCGTTTCGTGCCCGATCAGCACGAGTCACAACTTACTGAATTATTTGAAATCCAACCCAAGCCATTGAAGGCTGAAGAGAGAATAATCGGAGGTGGAAAATGTCTCGCGGCTCTCAATGCTCTCGTATCCACCGTCTGATCAACGATTCAATACCTACGGTCACCGTCAGTTCTACAACTCTTCACTATGTTAATAGTTTTCATTTCTAAAGTTATAGTTCGTCTCTTTGAATTCTATATTGACTTGCATTTGTAGGGAGAACCGGAGGTTGTTTCATTAACGAGAGAACAAGAGAAAGAACTTCTCGTTTCACTCTCTCAGGTTCTCTTGCATTTCGTTTCTTTGTCTAACCTAACATCTTTGGCTTCATGCACACTTATAACGAAACTTCTACAGATTTTGAAACAACTTCAGCTCTGGAGTCAAGAACCTAACAGTGAATCTGGCAACCAACTGGAAACTCATTCTGATGATCATCTCTGTTTGTCTGAGATAATAGCTGACATGGTAATTAGTTATGGCAATCTGGACTGTATTGTTGATATGATAGCTCTAAGCGGTTCTTCGTAAGCACATTTGACCTCTCTATTTGCAAGACACAATCTTATTGGTTGAATGATTATTAAATAGTTATTTTAACTTTCCTTTTATCACTCCTTCTCAATGATATTTTGTATGGGTTGGTTGTATGTATAGTATTATTCTTAGTTTGGTCGTATGATCTTATTTGTTTGGTTGCAGGTATTTTTGCTTGCTGTTAAGAGTCATTATGTTCAACATTTGGCTGCCAACATACTAGTAGTTATCTCCAAGCTTCTGGCTACATTTGTATGCTGACATATTATTTCTCTTTCAATTTTTATGCTTGCAGATTGTTACGAATTGTATGCTTCATGGTTTTAGCTAAAATTTTTTTGCAGGGAACTGGCTGGGATCATTTTATTTGTTCCTTGTGTTGCTGCATGGAGTTGGCGGTTGCCAATATATCGTCTTTTTCTTCTACACTTGTGAGAGCTGAATTGAGGAAATCACAATTTAATTCATCGAGTTTCAGTGTTGTCATTAAACCTAGATTGAAAAATGCTGGGTGGTCTAGTTTGGCTGGAATTGTTCGAGTTTTACGGAACATATTGAAGTTTTTGAAGCAGGATTATGACTATGATGATAATCTCACTGCAGTATATGTAGATTCAGTCCATTGTTGTCTTTCAAATGTGCCTTGGGATTCCATGGATGCGATTTGTGGTACTCAAACTGGCTGTTCTGCGGGTGCTTTAGATCTTAGGACTGTCGATGAAGAGGACTTAAGGGTTATGTTTCTGGGGAATTTTATTCAGTTATTGTGTTCTTTGGTTGAGCAAAGCAGTTCAATGGATGGTGCAGGTTGTTCCTTTGATAAGCATCCAATTCTTTCTGTAATCGCCAACCTTGTACCCAAACTTTTGTATTGGTGTCTTGGTGAGCAAGGAGATTGTGTTAAAACTTGCATCTCTCAGTACTTCAGACACAAGTTGTTGGTATGGTTTATCTCAGTTGTTTGTTTGATGAATTTAGAAATTAGGCTCGTATAAAATTCTTTAATTATTTCTCTTGGAAATTATGTTTGGCATATAGTTAATTATGTGTGGTCAGAAGATCCTAGGAATGCTGTTTATGGTGCATTTAGAAAGATTTAATATTATTCTGATTCGAGGGACCATAAAATTAAGAAAGGAAAGCATCAAGCTAGATGCTGGTGCTATTAAGTTCTAAAAACATATTGCATAGGAATACTGTTATGTCTAGGTAGGATCTATAAGTCTTCTGATTGTCTTTCTATGTGCTGCATCTCTTCCAGGATAAGAAATACACAAGCTAAGAAATTTTTGCTTAAGAAAAACCTTTGCTAGATTTTGTGCTGGTAATGAGAATTCTTTTGTCTGTTTCAGACTCTAAGATGCCCTTTTCTGCAAAATTTTTATTACTCAAATCAAAAAGTCTCCCTTTTTCTTGTTTTTCTGATCTTCTACTGTACTTCTTTATTTGTTTCTGGCTGTTCATATGAAGATTTGGAACATTTACCTTTCCACTTACCATGACAATAACAATTACCTTTTTCTTTTATCTTCTTAAAGACGATCTATATTACCATTGTGTTTTGATTATATTTGGTCTGTGTTATTGTATGCATAAATGTATCAGATTATGGTCTTCATCCGTTATACCACACTGCCTCTTTTATAAATCAACTCTCATTAGCCAACCTAAACATATGCAGGCTCTAATGATTAGGTTGAGTTTCCAAGCTCAATTAGATTGTTGCGTTCTCATTTCATGGTTGCAGCTTCTTCATAATTACTTTCAAGAGCTCCTGCAGCTGCCCATAACTCAACTTGAGTCTATTGGTGATGATTGTTTAGAAGGTTCTCCATTTTTTATGAGTGTTACCGATGGAGAATTATATAGTGCGTGTTCCCGCCACTTACAAAGACAAGCTATCTTCCTTTTTGTGAGGTGTTCCTTAACTTTAATCAGCCTGAGAGAAGACAACAAAAAACATTGTGCATGTGCAACTGCAGACACTTGCTTGACCTTTGAATCAATTTCTGATTTGGATTGTTGTTGTCGAAAGAAAGGTTTGCTAGAGTTTTACAAGTGGCTTCAAGGGCATCTTCCTGTAGATGTGATTGGGGACTATGAAATCTATGTGGAAAAATGTATTAACTTGTCCTCATCTTTCCTCCAGCTATATATTCATGAGGTTTGTCTTCTGCCCCTTAAGCGGTTTTTCATTTTCCTCTTCTATGAGATTTTTAAGGTTTTATGCTTTTTCTTGAAAATTTTGGTCCTCAAATTTTACTACTGCATACTAAATTTCCTACATTTTATTCCAAAAAACCTTGTATACCTAGGAGCATATAATGTTTTTTGGTTTATGATGAGACTTGATGCATCATATGTCATGAACTAATGCTTATTTTATCTAGGCTAACAGGTGGAAGCAGTTTTTGTGTTTATGATGAGACTTGATGCATCATATGTCATGAACTAATGCGAATTTGCTTACTGTCATATGACTTTGAGGCACTGTCACTAAGTAATGGTAGAAAGGCACATAGTTTCTGCTTGTAATTATAATTTGGCAATTTTTTTACCTTTCGGAATTATTGAAATTTCTTAGCCGTATAAAAAAACTGCACAAAATAAACTCAAATTCTAACCTGAAGTCACATATGATGGCACTTGTTACGTTTTTGTTTATCAGTCTAACAGTCTATTTATTGAGTGACAAATTGTTATTATTCTGTAGCTCTTTTGTCATCTTATTTTTCCTCTCTTAGCGTTCTAAAAGTTTTAATCTTTTGTCTACCTGTTGAAACTATAGGATGATATGTTGTTCAAAGTGCTCCTGCAGTTGCTTAATGTACCTTTTTGTGGAGAGCAAAGGTAAGCAATAAAAATTCTAGTTAATTTTTATCTGAATGACTTGATTATGTACTTTTTAACGGAATTTTGCGCTGTATGCAGGTTTGACAAAAAAAGGATTTCTAAGGGTGTAGAGGAAGATACTCTTTTTCACCTGTCACATCTTTTTAATCCTGTACGCCTATTCCATCTAGTACTGGCAGAGGCAAGTTCTTTTAATAGATATAGTATAGTGTTTCTGTATTAGTTACCAAAATAGGGAAATTATCACATTATGAGTTTCTGTTGTTTGCAGTTACACTATGACCATCAAGTGCTTCTTGATTACCTAATTTCAAAAGACACAGGAATCCACTGTGCTGAATATCTTTTGAGGTCTGTATGCTAGATTTTACACACACTTGTCCTATTATCTTACTTTACAATGCTAAATTTGCAGTTGATAGGATTTATCTGACTTTTCAGCTGTTGATAGGCAGAGCATTTGATAGATCTATTTGTTACTTTTATTAATTGATCTACTGTCGGACTAAGCAGTGCTTTATCCTCATACTTAATTTATATCTTATATCACTGTGACTTAGCCAGACTTTTCAATTGTCCTTCTTCTGACATGTCTCTGTCCAGGTGCTTGCGTGTGGTATGTGATTCATGGCCTTTGTTTAAGGAATTTTTTCCAGGTGGAAAAGCTACAAATCAATCATCTGGCAAAAGAAGAAAAGTCATATTGGATAACCCGAATTTGCAGGGTGGGCTGCCATCTGCAACCTCGGAAAGCATTGTTTTTCCATGTCTTGATAAGGAATGTATGAGTGACCTTGAATGTGGCTATGAATATAAAACTAGAAGATCATATTACAAGGAAGCCAAAGATTGCTTGCTTTCTTTGAAAACATCCGTGGAAAACCTTCATCAGAAGAATCTGTTTTTGTATAATCCAGCAGTGCTTCTAAACCGGTGCCTTCTTCACTCTACTTCCATGCCTTTTTTTTACATTTAAATTACATTATATTTCTTTGCACTTTCAGTTAATGGTTTGTCTTCCTTCTATCCATGTTCTTTGTTGGGGAAAAAAGTATTTTATTTTCTTAACTAGGGAAGTTGTATAGGACTTGTTTCATTGGACAGGGAAGTTGTGTAACTATCTTCTCATTTGTGCAAGCCATGTTCCTAGAACAGGTCAATGCCCTCTCTAGCATATGAGTTAGTCTTTAAATTCTTAAGGAAAAATGGATTCACCAGGAATTGATACAAATATCTATTACAATTGGTAACAAAGAATTTTTTTTTTATATTATTAAATTCATAACGTTTTTGTGGGTATATGGCAAAATGATGTAGAACAACTACTTTACATTAAAAATGTGAGTAGTGTTATAACCGTAGCTCTAAATCTAAATTATACATAACATTAATTTATTACATAATGGTTTAAGATCCTTGGTATGTATTATTATCGAGTCAGTTAGCCTGGAGGTTGAATGTTGGTCTTTCTTGTCCTGTTGTTTATTGAGAACACTATTTATTTTATCTGTTTGCTTATTTTGCAGTTTGACGAGATTTCAGGAACTCTGTTCTTAGCAAGAGAACCATGAAAGTATGAAGAGTGTGAGGACCTATTTAGTAACTTCAGCTGAACTGCATTCAGCCACCATCAGTTTCTTCAATATTAACAACAAACAGTAAAATTTGTTTCTGTCAACATATTGCAAGACAGCATTTTAATTGGTCAAACATGAAGATGGATATGTTTATCAGAGCAACTGGAACAGATGTCTTTAAAAGTTCTCAAGTTCATATATGTCTTTGCGGTACCATGGTGCTGATATCCAATGTCATTTATTACAGATAATTTGAGACAGTGGATGGAGGCAAGTGATATTACCTATCTTTTTAATGCGTAATATACATCCTTCATGATCTACTTATTTTAGAGATTTTGTTACATTTTAGTTAATGAGTCTAGAGAGGAGATCAGTAAACCTATATTTTCCTCTAATTCAGTTTGTTCTCACATTTGATTGCTTGCTCTGCTTGTGCAGCCTTGGAATGGCCTGTCAAAATGGTTCTAAAATGGATGCCTTCTGAAAGGATACTTGTTTGTTGTGAGGACTGCATGCACCTTATTTTGGCTGTGCAGCATTCTTTCCATTGTCTTTGATACTGTATGAGGACTATGGAAGGGAGCAGGCTTGTTATTTGTTTCTCTCTCTGGCCAGTGGCTGTTGGTTCATCTGAGGAAGAATTTTGCTTCTAGTCATGCAGAAGATGCCACAATTCTGACAATCGACCAAAATGTTTATATTGAATGTGTATCATAATGATTACATGTTTAGGTTCTCTCTTATTTGATATGTCAAAGTGAAACAACAACTTGACATTTGCAAAGTAATGGTATGCCCTAATCTGAAGGACACCAAACTTTGAGGGGCCATGTGAGGCTTTCGTGAAGTGCAAGAGTAAATTAGAGCAACCAATAGAAAGAGTAAGAGTAGCGTGATATTGAGCCAGTGCTGTCACCATTTCTCTATCTGACTGACTATTGTTTTATCTGAGCAAGATTTTACTACTGCTTAGGCAGGAGATGCCAATCTTCTGACGGCCAATCAATATGTATATGTTGAATTTGTCTGATATGACGTTTTTAGGCTTTGTACACTTCTTTGAACACATGATATTCGCAAATCATGCTGCTCCATTGTGAAAGCTTCCAAACTTTGTGGGACCAACTGTGGTTTTCCTCAAGTATAAGAGTAATATAGATGGAAGCCATGGAAAGACTAGTTGGAGATGGAGAAGAGGGACAAGCATTTTGTGTTAGTTCATGGAGCCTGTCATGGAGCATGGTGTTGGTATAAGGTGTCAACTCTGCTGAAATCAACAGGTCATAAAGTTTCAGTTCTAGACATGGCTGCCTCTGGCATACACCCAAAGCAAGTTGACGAGCTTCGGTCACCTTTGGACTACTTGGAGCCTTTGATGGAATTCATGGCTTGTCTCCCACCAGAGGAGAAGATAATTCTGGTAGGCCACAGCGCGGGTGGTGTTAGCATATCTGCTGCCATGGAAAGGTTCCCTGAGAAAGTCTCTGTTGCAGTTTTCTGTGCTGCTTTTATGCCGACTCTGGATCTAAGATTAACAGATATACATGAAGAGGTACCTAATCTCTCTCTCTCTTATCTCTTTTTGTCACAAACTCACATGCACATACTATACCAAGCTTCTTGGAGGTGCTGGAGCACTCGTCAACATCCATCAAGTGGCCATCTAAATATAAGCGTAGTTATGTGTTTGTGTTTAAAATTAAATAGCATTCTTTCATTCAAATGGCGGCGGTCATCACCTAATACGCTATACTTTAAAGGATAGATGTCCACAGGAATGGCTTCATTAATCAATCTTCTGTTGCTTGAGAATTTACGTTTCTCTGCCACATCTTCATTCACGATCATGCTTCCAGCTTTTGCTTTCAGATAAACTTTGAACGATACCTTACGTTATGGTTATTGTTACTGTGCATATGAGAAATTAACGTTTGATAGCCCGAACCATGGTCACAAACTGAGCCTTCTCGCTTTCAATATTTCAAATTCAACCCGAACCATATCTATAAATGGTGCTTTAATCGCATTGAATTACGTTTGCAACCAAAGAAAAAAACGCCCTATTGTGGACAGAGACGGACGATGATAATGATGAGTTCATTATCTCATTTGGCCTTTTCTTTCTCTATCCTAGCGATAAGAATCATTTTCAAATCAGAAAATTATAAAAATTTAAGATTCAGATGCGTCTATGATTGATTAACCATTGTTGCTGTGACGTAGCTAATTTTTTGTTTTTATGACTTTTAGCCATTAGTATTTAGCATGATCCTGCAAGATAGAAGGAAATTAGTATTTAGCATGAGCCTGAAAGATAGAAGGAAAAGCGACTGGTGACAAATCTCTGCCGAAACATATTAAAATAATAAGAAAATCCTCAAGATTAAGGAAGAAAAATAAAATAAAATAAAATAACATTTTTTTTTTAAAACTATGCTAATGTGTTCAAATCAGTTGTCACAGTTTGATACTATTTTTACCCTTAATCTTAATGATGGTCACGGTTTCTTATTACTACAATGGTTTTTGAGACTTTTTGTTACATTTGATCTCAACGATGGGCTCTAGGATTTCTTACAACTAAGCCCAAACTTTTCAGGTTTAGATATACGGTTTTTGATATCTTGTAAGGCACTGAGCACGATCATTTTTTGTTGTATTTCTCCTCTACTTGCCATGTTAAGAATTGCATGCTAAAAGAGTAATTGACAAGTGAAATTTGGTTTGGGAGAATCATACAGTATAATCGAAGACTGGATTCGTATATGGACACGTCATATACATTTAATAATGGGCCCACCAACCATCCAACTTCCATACTCTTTGGGCCCAACTTCATGGCGTCGAAGTTGTACCAGCTTTCCCCACCTGAGGTAAGATTTGCCCTCTAATTCAGATTTGTAGATCAGCAGATCATGCTAGCCTTAAATATTTTTAGGTTTGTCGGATCCTTCTTCAATATGGTTTATATATATATATATTTTGCTGGATCAAATGGGCCCATTTAAAAAAAAAAAATTCTCTGGTCTTGTTGAGCTTGGCCTATCCTAGTTAGCTAAAGCTAACGTTTGTTTCTCTTTGGTGTGATTTTGAGCAGGATTTAACACTTGCACTGATGTTAGCCAGACCTCACCCTTTGTTTAGCGATGTAGCAGTGATGAATGAAGAAGCAGCGGTCACCAGAGAGAAATATGGATCCATTCATCGAGTTTATATAGTTTGCGATCAAGACAATGTAATAGAAGAAGGTTTGCAGAGGTGGATGATCGAAAAATGTCCACCAGACGAGGTAAAGGAGATTCCTGCCTCTGATCACATGCTCATGTTTTCCAAACCCAAGGAGCTGTACTCTTGCCTGCTTGACATTGCCGAGAAATACCCTTAGGGTGGTATGTTTGGTACACCGTGTTAGACTTTATTAATTTTTTAGTATTAGAATGTATTGGCTTGGACGGTAAAAGATGAATGATATATATATAATACAGTATTGTATTTGGTGTAATGTTGGACTGGACATAAATATATAGTAATAAATTCAATTTTTATCATTAGGTTGATTTAAATAATAAAAACTTACTTAAATAATATAAATAATTTAGTTTTAATAAAATTTATATTTTTTTGGTAAATTATAAAAAAATAAAGATAAAATGATTTAATTAGATATTATATTTGTTAATATTGATATCTAATAAAAAATTCAATAAAAACTTTTTTAGTTTTAAATAAATTTTATTTGATTATGTAAATCAATTTTGGAGGTGGTTTGCAAGTGGGGAAATTTGCATCAAATTTGGCTCAACTCTCTCTCTCTCTCTCTCCCTGCGCGTCTTGTGTGACGCAAACCCATGGTTTGGGTGCAGTATTAGATTTTAGAAAACAGTCCCGCGTTATCTCCCTTTTGTGCCTCTGATCTTATCCAAAATCAGACCAGACATTGGATAACTACAACATAATACAATCCCACCAATTAGTACTATCCAATACAGGGTACCAAACGTACCCTCTAGTTGAAAGAAACTTAGGTACTCTTTGCAGACGACCATATCAAAGCAAAACTGTTAAATAATTTTGGCAGGTTAGGCAACCAAATACTAAAAACATATTTAAGCATATTATTAAATTTGCTTGGTTGTTGCTTGATTGGTTTATCTGATATACTACGGTGGTCTTCTTTTTAAATAACCATAAATCATTGAATATTTTCTTTTAAAACCTTATTAAGCATAACCCACAAAACCATATATTGAAGGAAGGAACACCCGAAATTTGACGTGGAAATTCTCTCGAGGAAGCATATTGGATTCATCGTCTATTTAATTGAGATGTCATATCAGGGAAGCACATGTAAGATGCTTAAATTTAGAGCCAGTTAGGGATTGTTGTTACTTTAAAAAAAAAAAAAAAACAACTTCTGCTTAAATTTTTAAAAGCTATGTTTATTTAAAAGCAGGATGGAAATATTTATGATTACTATTACGTTTCTTTTTATTATAAATAAATGATCAAAATAGACATGTGAATTATAATATTTTAGAAACTCAATTAAAAGAATAATATATTAATTGTATAGCCAAACAAAGTTTAAATTATTTTGTAATTTAATTTAATGTCAAAATATTAGTTTAAAAATTAATATTATAATTCCAAAAGAGATATATATCTATAAAATAATTTAAATTTTATAAAAGCATATTAAATAAATACATGTAAAATAAAATAAATTTATAATTTGAATATATATTTGTTAAATTCGATGAGTATTAACTGTAAAAAATCTGTTTAATATGCCGTATAATCAAAATATAATTGATTCAATAATTCATAGAAAAATAATATAATTTTATATGTTACAAATAAATAAGGATAATTTTAAATTTTTAAATTTTTTATAAGAATAATTCTAACTTTGAATATTGTAGAAGCAGAAGCATTCCTTCAAAAGCAAAAACATTCTGTTTTAGAACTCTTAATAAAATCACTTTGTTTTTAAAATAATTTATTTTCAAAGCAATTTTAAAAATATTTTCAAACACATTATATTACTTTTGCTAAATTAGCTGAAAAAATTAGGTGAAGTTCAAGGCCGTGATGGAGCTGTGAAAAATTAGGTGTGATAAATTAGCTGTAAAAAAAAAAGAAAAAATGTAATGAATTAGCTGAAAAAAAACCTGATTACGTGTTATTCACGACAAAAAGACAAAAAGAAGGAGGCTTTAATTTTGTTTAGTCAACATATTTTTTATTTGGGACAATTTCAAATACTACCCTCGTGTTTTGGTCTAATATCAGGCGGAAAGCAAGTTTGAAATTTTAATCAACAAGACCCCTGAG
>JANLJB010031112.1:0-25452 GCA_026212285.1 Bursera cuneata
TGGTAAACTTGCTTTCTACTTGAAATTAAACCAAAACACAAGGGTACTATTTGAAATTGTCCCAATTCTAATTCATGTGAACGGATTTGGTCAAGAAAAAATTAAATAAATTATTAAAATATCATTTTAACAATTAATTATAGTTAATAAAATAAATTGATCCAAACTTACTATAAGCTAAAAAAATATTGATATAAATTGGGAAATTATAAGAAATAGCCAAATTATAAGGGTCCTTTGAAAAATCCATCAATTTATATAATTTCTTACCCATTCCTAGTTGTTTTAACCAAAATACTCTTCAACTCCAACTGATATATGGACTATTGACTGTTTCCTGATTATCCTTGACTATTCGTTAACTATCCGTGACTAAGAGAGAGGAGATAGTGAGATTTTGGTGGAGGACCGTGGGATATTAAAAGCATCTTTTTGTCATAAATCTGGAAATGGTTAAACAAATTATATAAATTGAGGGGGATAATTTAGATTATTTATTAGAATTTCAGTATAAATTCTATTAGATGAACTACTTGGATAATTTTAATGAATTTTATTTTCAAGTAATATGTGAACAGAATATTTTATCGTATTATAGTAGTAATTATATCGTGTTATAACACTGTTAATATACATTCTCATTTTATTTCATGCTCAATTTATTAAAATTTGTAGTCTAATAAAGTTGCTTTAAAAATAAAATAAAACAGGCAGGGGGCTACAATACTGACTTAATTTCTCAGCTTGTCGTGGGCCTCTGAGGTGGAAGGATGGTAATAGGTTAAATATTGATATATTATGTTTCGTCAATTATTTTTCATAGAGGTCCCGTAGCTCAGTTGGTTAGAGCGTTGGTCTTATGAGCCGAAGGTCGCGGGTTCGAGCCCCGCCGGGACCATTTTATTTTTTATTAATTTGATATGTAGTATGCACGATTTGTATTCTTTTTTTCATAGTTTACTATGCATGACATATAGTTGCATGATCTATATATGTAATGTAATGTATAGTTGTTATGTATAACATGTATGTAGCTTCTATGTGTAATGTACTCTATCGTTCTTATGAGATGCCTGAAGATGTCTAAGTTTGAAGCTTGAACAATTCCATTCTGTTCTTGCTTAACAGCTGCCACAGAAACTGTCTCCTCTTTTGAATTCTTTGGCTGCTGCTGTGCTGTCCAGCTAGCTTCTCTCATATCTCTTGATATTTTACAATCAACCCTTTATACTTCTTACAACGTAACTTCTTACTGTTTCACAACCAGCTTGAGTGTTAACAACTAACAAAGTAATTTACAAAGAGGCAAAGACAGAATAAAACTTGCTGGTTGAAGAGTCAAAGCAGGTGTGTCTAAAACTGAAAGCCTAGCAATGCTTGCCTGTGCTCACCCAATTGCAATCAAGCGAAAGGGTCAGAATTCCAGTTAATAAGCTGCCATCAACACTTTTCCTTTATTTATTTGTTTTAATTTTTTTGGGTTAGAATTCTAGTTCATAAAATGCTATCGGAAAAATACTTCACTTTCATTGTATGACCAGAGAAGCAACATCACAAAATATACTAAAATGGCATTAGGTATGATCAAGGTTCCAACTTCCCGACTAAAACCTTTACTTTAGGAATTGGAATTAATTTATCAACTTAAGCTTTTGGGATATCTGGTCTATCAACAACTACTCATATAATTAAGGTTTAAAAGTTCCAAAATGTGTAGAATGCTACAATAATTTCACAATTTATTGAAGAATAATGTCCCAAAATTTCCAGAGTTAAAAAAAATTCTCAAAAGTTTACAACAACAAAATCCAACATCAGCCTTCAGGCCTAATGCTGAATCACATTCTCCACTAGCGCTTGCATTAACTTATTTTCTCACCACACCTTAACAAATGGGAGAAAAAAGAAATGTGAAGTTATGCTGACATGACGCAATCAATGGCCTCCTTGCAGATTCCTGTCATAGTCGCCTCAGGCCCATAAACCTGCAAACCAGGTTTAAAAATGTAGAAGGAAAGAAACCCTTAGACTAACTAGTCAACATTTTCAAAGGATCGAATAGAATTTGTATAATATTTTACTAAGATAAAATTCATCTCATACCTCAAGGGGTACTCCAAGTTCCTCTCCCAGAGCACGCATCTTTGCCAAACCAGTCTGATAGTTCGGACCACCTCTTCGAACATATATGTGCATTCTTGCTGCTTTTAGCTTGGATTCCTATTGAGTGAGCGAAAGAAGAATAATTTAAGTTCAATCACTAACGAAAGGAAAAGAAACTATAATTGAAGTGTTGTTGATATAAATTCGGCTAGATTATACCTTCTCCCTCAAAGCTCGAATGATCCCATTGAAAGTTGCAGCAACATCAGTGAAGTTAGCTATGCCACCTCCAATAAGAAGGGCTCTCTTACGACCATCAGGGTTAGCAGTGGCACACTGCAATCCAGATAGTAGATTGTTCCATAACAGAGACGTCAACAAGGCTTAGAAAAATAGATAATTAACTACCAAAAACAAGTCAAAACTGTAAATCTCTTACATCGATAACAACTCTTGCATATTGCAACACCTCCTCCTCATTTGGAGCTCCACTGTACTCCGCATAATTACCAAGCTCTGATGCATAACCCAAATCTCCAACCTATTTAAATTGAAATAGAATTACTTTCTTGAAATAACACCAACAGATATTAATCCTCACAACCGTATTGTCAATAATGCCTTGTTGTGCACAGAATTCAGACAGAGATAAGGTAAATGACAAGTCACTTGTATGCTAAGCCAGCATACTTACAGTATCAGCATAGATAACACTTGCACCACCTCCAGCAACCATTGTCCATATACGTCCTTTGGGGTTCAAAACAGTGAATTTCAATGATGCACTTGTCTGTGATGTAAAAAAGAATACAATAAAGAAATAAGTCTTCCGCAAGTGCAGAGGGAATATTCCAGATAGATACGTGCAGCTGCTAGAAAATGTGTGCCAATACCTTTTCATCTAATGAATGAATAAAGCTTTCAGTAGGGCTTAGGACTCTTCCAAAGGGCAGCGGAAACTCTATATTTCCCCACCTGATGGGATAAATTATTTTGGATGAGAAGACATACTTGATGAATTATATTTAGACTGCTGTATATTGGAAGACAAATGCCAACAAATTGTACATACTTCTTAAAATTCTTAAAGGCTGCAGTGTCATCCAATTCTCCCCTCATATCCAGAGGATATGGCTCCCCATTCACAAGTGTAAAGGGATTCATCTCTATAAAACTGAAGTCAAGATCTATGGAGAAAATTAGATAAAAGTCAGAAATGCACCCAGTTAATATTAAGACCATGTTCCAACAATCAAGTATAAAAGATAAACAAAAATAGCAAACCCCAGGCCCCCTTACCCAAAACAGAAAAAACAAATATTAAAACAGTTATTAACTAGTTAAAGATCCTATTGACCACTGAATTAGTTATTATATATTGATCCCCAAAATATTTGTCATATCACTTCTTCAGGCTACTTCAAAACCTTGTCCTCAATGGTAATAACTACCAGAACAAGGAAGGTTCTAAATCAATAAAGCAACTTGTTCAAATTCAAATCAAGGGACTATTGATGCTTGCACAACGTGATCCCACAATTACATCACACATTCCACAAGTAACAGTCAGCAATTTTTGATCTTGAACATTGTATACCTTGGAATACAGCAAAGACTCCCGTTATGAAGTTACCAATTTTTCCTCGGACCTAAAACAGTATAAGGTAGGGTCAGCAAATGCTAGGTGAACATCAACCAATACAAGCAAAGAAAGAAATGAATAATGGAGTCAGGCTAATGGAGGTCCTCAACCATGAAAAATGTAAAAGAAGGGCAAGCATTACGAACATCCAAGGCATTAAACGTGCTAATATCAGTTCAAGAAAAGATCTTATCAATTAATCATGTTATATCTATCAAGGACAAAAGGTGGCCCTGTATCTCTCCAAACAAACTTATGATGATAATAATAAATAACTTAGAAAAGCATAATCAAACTCACCTCCAAGGGAAGTGTAGCTATCAGAGGAGCACATGCCTCCAACGTCATAGTTTTCTCAGTCGGAAGGTATATAGTTTTAACCTGTTGAAATTAGAGTCCAGACACGTCAGTTTCAGGCTATATATTCAATAATGCCAAGCATGAACGTGGACAAACAGAACACAGGGACCAAAATGAGAAAGGATTTGAACAATTGAACCATATGGTCATACCTTGTCCCAGTTCTCTTCAATTTCAATACCACCACATTCTGAGAAGCTAATGGTGCTGCCAAGCCTTTCAGAGACTATTGAAAGGTAATATTCTTGGTCGTGTGGGACGAATGGTTCAACAATGAAGGTAGTTATGGGTCCTTTGCAACCACCCATCTCAACCTAATAAAACACAATTCAGAAATCAAAAAAATGAAATCACAGAAATGAATGAGAAGTTTTCACTTAGTTGATTTGCTGATCACCTCAGAACCTAGGCGTGCTTTCACAAATTCAGCCACTTGAGCTAGATCTAAATTCAAAGCTACCAAACCACTCTTCCCACGCTTGCCAAACAACATATCAGGTTTCACAACCAATCTTGAGGATGAAAGCCATGGTTCGTTATTTGTTAGCTCAGAGAAGTCGGTGGATTCTGTCACCTAAACAAGAAGAATAAAGTAACCATCTATCAACATTTATCACAATAATCATAAGTTTTTTACTTCTTTTTACTTTCTGAAAAGAATTAAAAACTGAAAACAAAGTTAATTTAGAAAAAAGTTCATTAATCAGTAACAGTAAAAGATACAGCAGCACAAACTATAATGCCACCCCAAGAAGGTAGCACATTTAGAAACAAAAACATTACAATTCAACCACATTTCAATTTCAATTTTCTACTTATCTAAACTTATATTCTTCCAATATAAAGAGATAAAAAACTTCCCCTTCTGGTTCATATAAGGTCATTATATTTAAAACTAAAGCTTCTTCGTATGCCCACGTAATAAAAGCATCTAAAGTGCCCCACGAAATGGAAAAACAACGAATCGAAGTCCTTAACAGAGTATAAAACTTCCACTATCGAATTCACCTTTATCATAAATAAATCTAACTAAACTGTACCAAACTTCATCATATATATATATATATATATCAGCAACAGATAATCCTTATTCTGCTCAAACATCAACCTGAGCCAGTTCCAAGTACTGGATCCAATCTCAACCCAGCCAAGTAGTCAAAACAAATAGACAAATGAGTCAAGCTCAGTCACAGAAGCTCATAAACATATTGATGTCAGTTCACTGTCACTACTTAAGCTCGAAAACCAATCTTTACACATCCATGCAAATACAATTTTCTTGCAACTTCAAACCGATCAAGTGATGATCAAGATTCAAGAATTCCACACAATACCCAGATGAAATCGTCATTTTTAATAAAACAAACTTACTCATACTGCCACATATACGTAAAACATGAGCACACCTGAGCAGAGCAGATCTGCAAGTCGAGGCCGGCAAGGCGCTTCAAGTGCTCCCTAAGAAGCCTCTTGGAATCATACTCTCTGATCTTCTTCCGAGCCATTCAAGAAACAAACTCAAACTCTGATCTTCTCTGATCTCTGTTGTTGGGTTGGAGTGATAAATAGCTGAATTTGGAGTGGTTTGTTGTGTTTTTGCTTGGCAGAGAAGTTTTTATAAAGAGGTTAGAGAGGGGTATAACAAACAAACAAACAAACCAACAGAAAGAGGAATTGAATTTGTGATGAGATGAGACGTTGAGTGTGGGGAGAGTGAGTGGGGTTTTGGTTGGTGGGCGACTTCCGCAAGAGTAAGTTGAAATTTAGGAGCCAAATCCTCCAACTCACCCTATTTTTTCATTCCTTTTTTGCCCCTACCCCCGGCCCATTTTTAATTTTAGAAAAAAATTCAGAAAACCGACCACATATCTAAAAATGGCATACATAAACAATAATTAAATATCATAACTATAATTTCACGTATTTTAAATAAAAAAAATTTTAATAAATAATATAATAATCATTAATTCAATAAAATTATATCAATTATATAAGATCATTTACTCTAATTAGATATARATAAATATAAAAAATTTATTTAAATATAATATTATATAATTTAATCAAACAATAATTTTAATCGATGTGATTAATTGAAATAGATTTTTCTCATTAATCTAAATTAATCACAAAATTCATATAGTAAATCATGAATCAATAAAGCAAGTTAAAACCAAAATTTGAGATACAAATAATACATTTTAATGTTTGAATGGACTTATTTAGGAAATGAGGGGCATTGTTGGTATTAAAAAAAAGTGAGGTAGGTGGCTGAGAAGAAGAGGTCAGTTAAACATGTGAGCTGTGTGATGTAGGAAGGAATAAATAGGTGGCAGATGGCAGTCATCTGCAATTCTTTTTTATTTTTTTATTAAACAATTATTTGATTTATCACTTAATAAATTGACAAAATCAATTGATAATTCTTGTATCTCAAACCCTTTTCCAAATTTCAAGAATTTTCCAAAAAAATATTTGTTAACTCACTTGGAAAAACATTTGAGGGAATGCTTTGACCGGCTAATTTTTTCCGTAGAAGAACAAAGAGCAAATTTGATCTTTGAATTTATCTATGGTTCAATGAATTCATAAAATTAGTCATAAGAAATGAGATGATAAACTATCTTTATCTATAAATTAACATTATTTTTTATATTAAGTTTTTCCAATTGGGATTTTGGTATATTTTATGGTGAGAATTTATTTTGTAAATAGATATATAATAAGAGGATTTCCACACTCAATGGGGTGTATTAAAAATAACAAAAATTTTAAAATATTTTATTTGTCTAATCAAATCATCGATCTATGGACTCGTTGATTTTACCTCATCAATCTGTTAGCTTGTGACAGGTTAATGAGCTGATGAAGATAATGGATTATTGGTTCATTACAAATTAACAGGTCGACAGGTTAATATCAACCAATCTATGGCCATTGATTTGGTTTGATAAATCAAAATATTTAAATTTTTTATAATTCTTTAGTTCAACCCTTGAAATTTGATTATTTTACACAATTACTTCATATACTATTTTTGGTATCATTGAACATTTGAATCAATAGTTGAATTTTCATAGTGAGATATCAAAGAGATCATACGTGAAAAATATATTTTTTTAATTTTTTTAAAATTATGTTAAATTCTAAACCAAACTTGTTTTACCATATTTATAAATATTTGTATACAAATTTAACCCTACAAATCGATGTGAAATGTTATGATTAAAAAGTTAATTTAAAATTAATTATATTAATTATGAATAAGATTGAATTTACGTAGAAAGTTTTGAAGACGAAAGGATTCCAGGCCCATTTGCTAAGTAACCCATGCCTGGAAAACATTTAGAAAGCCCAATTAAGTGATCCACACAAAATGGTAATTTAATTAAACCAAAAAAAAAAGGGCACTCTCGCCAAGAAAACTGCCATAAATATCCATGACCATGAACCATCACTTTCTCAAGAAAAGATTGCCATACCTTGCCCTGTTCTCAAGAAAACTATCCAAAACAATTTTTGACCAATATAAATGGGTTTTAAATAAATAAAAATTAAATACTTTTAATTTTTAACTTCACACAATGAGAAAATTTAGATTCTGTTATTGTTACATGTATGAATTATTGACAAATTAAAGAGGGTTTAATTCCGTAGTCATATGCCATTATTATTTATTTTTTAAATTAAAAATGATAAATAAAAGGTAAATTAACAAAAACAAAAATTATATCGAACAAGAATCTTCATCTGCCCTATGCTTTAGCACACTGAACTCATCTCCCGCCATTCCCTTCTTACTTACTGACCAATGCAACTGTACCATAAAAACGATACCGTAACGCCGACTCAAATCTGATTAACCGGCGTCGTTTCATGCAAATTCGCCTTGTCGTTCCAAAGCCTTTTATTGTACAAATAAACCATTCTTGAAGAAAAGGCCCACTTTATCCCCAGCAGAAATGAAACTAAATGGACGAAAATACCCCTACAGAAATCATATAATTATGTCTCTCTGAAGTTTCTTTCATACTATATACACACACATATAAGAAAGCTTTTGAAGCTGCTAAAACATTTCTAAAAATCACTTAATTAATTGAATTAAACAACCAATTAATGCATATAATTTTATATGATTAAATATTATTAAACAAATAAAAATTAATAATAAATAAAAAAATCATAATAAAATGAAGTGATAATTATTTATTAATTAGGTTGTATCATATCTAGGGTTGGACATATTTTCGGGTCCTAATACATAGGTTGGGCCCTAAACCTGAAATCGGACCTGAAGTAATTATTTGAAAAATGTTTAAAATAGGTTGCAAACAATAGGATTTGAACCCTCCACCACTCCTTACACCTTTGACAAGATTACCACTTGACAATATCTTATTTTAATTATATTATGTAAATAAATATTATTTATTATATAAAATCATATGACATAAACCCAATTCAAACCCGATAAACCCGATTAGAATAATTAAAAATTAATACTTTTTAACCCGACCAACTTGATCCGAACCCGATGTAAACCCGAACTCGTCGGGTTCATTTTTTCAAAAATTTGACTTCGGGTTCATTTTTTTGATACGATCAAGTTCAGGTTTTTATCGAGTTGGGCAAAACCCGACCCGACCCGACCCGTCCCCAGCCCTGATTCATATCATGCTATTTATGATATTTAATTGTATAAATGTATTTTATATGCAAAATATTTATAATATATTTTAATACAAAAAAGGTTGCCGTGTGGATGGCAATTGAGGTAATTAAACCCAAACACAGACCTAGTTCAATAACTGGCCCAAGTATATATGAAGGACAACAGAGTCATCGTTCTAGATTGATCGAAAATCAAATAAATTTTCGCGCTCTATATATTTTTTTTCCTTCATCTTTTTAAGATTTCTCTCATTTCACTTCTTTTTCTCACTTCAAATTCTTCTGTTTTTCCACGGATTCTATCATAAATTTTCTCTGATTTCAATCTTCATCCTCTCAAAATACACTCTCTAAGTGTTCATTCCATTGATTGCTCACTTCGGTTACCATTTTTTTTTCAAAAAACAAATTGGTAAGCAAAAAACCCTAACCCTAGCTGATAGCCGCTATTGCTGCAGAGCAGCAGGACAAGATTGTAATTGGTGGTTGAAATCTCGCGTTTCACAGTCGAAGCATCGTGTTGAAAAGTAAGAAACGTGAATGAGTTTGTTATCTTTTGTTCTGTTGAGTCTTTGTGGTTATTGAAGTTTTTGGAAGTGTTTGAAACCCTAGTTGTAGTGCTTTATTTGTTTATTTATTTTTTGAGTGGAGCGGAGCGACGATCCGAAGTGTTGTGAAATTGAAATGAAATTTCTTTGCTTTGTTGGAGAAGCTAATCCTAGTTTTCCGGATTGTTTGTAGACTGGGGAAAGTGGGATATTGTGGGTTGAGGCGTGGTCGTTTTTATTTCTGAAGCTTTGTGTTGAAGTATAAGAAAAGTTAGTTTTGTTTCTTCTGATTCTTTGATTTTATTGTTTTTGCAGTTTGGAGTAACTGTGAACTCTTTAATTAAGTTTTAAATTCGATTTTTATGTGGTAGTTGATTGGAGACTGTTTATTGAAGAAACGCTGACCTTTTTTTCTCTGTATGGAAATTTTTTCTTAGGCTACATGGCTTTTAACGTTTTAAAATTAATTTAGTTTTCGATTCAGTGATAGTTGAGGGATATCTGTGGAGGCCAAGAAATGTGGGCTTTTCTACTTCTAATTCTTTGAGTTGGAAGTTTGTGGATCTCTAATTTGGCTTGTAACTCTTGAGTTTCAAGCGATAGAATTCATAGTGTCGGGTAAACTTTTGGTGCTGTGACTTTATTTTGTTTCCTCTTATTTTTGTGTGTTTTTATAGCAAACTTCAATGTTTAGCGCGTAAAGCCAATCCTGTTCGAACTTGAAGATCTGATTCTTGGCCTTGATAGTGAAGTAAATCTTCCCGATTTATGCTTTATTGGAAACCCTAATCCTAGTTCTCTCCGTGTCAGAATAATTATAGCCCCAGGAGATGAAATGTAACTCTGTTTGGCTTAGAATTTTGGTTCTGGATTTTAAAGACTGTTGAAGTGTCATGTTGATGAGTTATAGCTGTGAGTTTCTTCTTCAAATTATTTGATTTAGCGGTTTTCCACGTACTTGCAATTTTTTTTTAGCTCTAATTTAGCTTTGAATTTGCAGTATTATTAGATAAAAAACTGAAGAGTTGGGTTTAGTATGGTTTATATATTTTTGGAAATCTAATTACTTCTAGTTTGTATTGCATGCGAACTTGAAACTATGTTCAGTTTCTCAGATTATTTAACCCAAGCCTTTGTGTTCTACTTTAAAAGAACTCTTCTGGACCTGAAAAGCTGAACGTCCACGATGGGTGGTCTCAATAGGTCCGGGAGATTAATTTAGATAGAAGACAAGCCATTTTTTTTTATGATATTGGAACAGCTTGTGAAAGATTTGTCCCCTGCCTTTTCTCTTGCTACTTGTGATTTTAACTTCCATTATAAGATTTTATTTCAGAAATACAAGTGTCAAGGATTACATCTTATTGATTTCAAGTTCTCTGATGCCAAACATGTATTTGTTTCTTTTGTTTCAATCAACATTTTGTTTTGAGATTTTTGGTGAAGAAATATAAAATAGTTACTAGTCGCTAGCTGGGCCCTGGAAAAATCAAGCGAATGTACTTATTATTCTTTTTAATGATTTATTTGCTGGTAATTTTACTGGCTGTTTTCAGTTGTGCAGACTGCAGACTCGTTGCATCTTCATCGAATGGCTGAAAATAGAAATGGAAATTCGCAACCTCCCAATGGAACTGGAGCCGGAACTGCTTATTCTATTAATATGGAGAACTTTAGCACAAGATTGAAGGCCCTTTATTCACAATGGAATGAAAACGACTCTGATATATGGGGTTCTGCTGATGTCCTTGCAATAGCAACACCTCCAGCTTCGGAGGATCTGCGCTACCTAAAATCATCAGCCCTAAACATATGGCTACTTGGTTATGAGTTCCCAGAGACTATAATGGTTTTCATGAAGAAGCAAATTCATTTCTTATGCAGCCAGAAGAAGGCCTCTCTGCTTGGAGTTGTGAAGAGATCTGCAAAGGATGCTGTGGGTGCTGATGTTACAATCCATGTCAAGGCAAAGAATGATGATGGTATTGAACTGATGGATGCTATATTCTGTGCTGTACATGCACAGTCAAAGGCAGCTGGCAATGATAACCCTGTTGTTGGATATATAGCAAGAGAGACTCCTGAGGGGAAGCTTTTGGAAACATGGGCTCATAAACTGAAGAATACAGGTTTCCTTCTTAGTGATGTAACCAATGGGTTGTCGGCTCTTTTTGCTGTTAAGGACTCAGAGGAGATTATGAATGTGAAAAAAGCTGGTTACTTAACATATAGTGTTATGAACAAAGTGGTTGTTCCAAAGCTTGAGAATGTTATTGATGAGGAAAAGAAAGTTACTCATTCTTCTTTGATGGATGAGGCAGAGAAGGCAATTCTAGAACCGACTAAAGCAGGGGTGAAGCTACGGGCAGAGAATGTGGACATATGTTACCCGCCCATATTTCAGAGTGGTGGGCAGTTTGATCTCAGACCTAGTGCTGCCAGTGATGATGAGTTGTTGTACTATGATTCTGGAAGTGTAATCATATGTGCAGTTGGGGCCCGGTATAATAGTTACTGCTCAAACATAGCCAGGTCTTTCTTGATCGATGCAACCCCTCTGCAGAGCAAGGCCTATGAGGTACTTTTGAGAGCCCATGAAGCAGCTATCAGTGCATTGAAGCCTGGAAACAAGGTCAGTGCCGCTTATCTAGCAGCACTTACAGTAGTTGAGAAAGATGCTCCTGAGTTAGTTCCAAATTTGACAAAATCTGCTGGCACGGGTATTGGCCTTGAGTTCCGTGAGTCAGGCCTGAATCTGAATGCCAAGAATGATCGAGTGGTTAAAGAAAAAATGATATTTAATGTATCAGTTGGTTTCCAAAACCTGCAGAACCAGACTGGTAAACCAAAGAATCAGACTTTTTCTCTTTTACTTGCTGATACAATTATTGTTGGTGAAAAAACTCCAGAAGTTGTGACTTCTAAGAGCTCTAAAGCTTTTAAGGATGTAGCTTATTCATTTAATGAGGATGAGGAAGAAGAAGAGAAGCCTAAAGTGAAAGCTGAGGCTAATGGCACAGAGGCCTTCCCATCAAAGACCACACTGAGGTCTGATAATCAGGAGATTTCAAAGGAGGAGCTCCGGAGGCAGCATCAGGCAGAACTAGCCCGGCAGAAGAATGAAGAAACTGCCAGGAGACTTGCTGGTGGGGGCAGTGGGGCTGGGGAAAATCGTTCTGGTGCTAGAACTACTACAGATTTGATTGCTTATAAGAGTGTCAATGATCTTCCTCCTCCAAAAGATTTGATGATTCAAATTGACCAGAAGAATGAGGCTGTGCTCTTGCCTATTTATGGAAGTATGGTCCCTTTCCATGTAGCTACTATAAGGACAGTTTCCAGCCAGCAAGACACTAATCGGAATTGCTATATTCGCATAATATTTAATGTTCCGGGGACCCCATTCAATCCGCATGACACTAACTCGTTGAAATTTCAAGGGGCTATATATTTGAAGGAGGTGTCCTTCCGATCTAAGGATCCAAGGCACATAAGTGAAGTAGTGGGGTTAATAAAAACACTTCGCCGTCAAGTTATGGCCAGGGAGTCAGAGAGAGCTGAGAGGGCTACTTTGGTTACACAAGAGAAACTCCAACTTGCTGGTAACAGATTCAAGCCTATAAGGTTACATGACCTTTGGATTCGACCTGTTTTTGGAGGTCGTGGAAGAAAGCTTCCGGGCACACTTGAAGCTCATTTGAATGGGTTCAGATATGCTACTTCTAGACCTGAAGAGCGGGTAGATATTATGTTTGGCAACATAAAACATGCATTTTTCCAACCTGCAGAGAAGGAGATGATTACTCTTCTCCACTTCCATCTGCACAATCACATAATGGTGGGGAACAAGAAAACCAAAGATGTGCAGTTTTACATTGAAGTGATGGATGTGGTTCAGACATTAGGAGGTGGAAAGAGGTCTGCCTATGACCCAGATGAAATTGAAGAAGAACAGCGGGAGAGGAATAGGAAGAACAAGATCAACATGGATTTTCAGAGCTTTGTGAATCGGGTAAATGATCTCTGGGGGCAGCCCCAATTCAGTGGGCTTGACCTTGAATTTGATCAGCCTCTAAGAGACCTTGGCTTCCATGGAGTACCACACAAATCCTCTGCTTTCATTGTCCCAACTTCAAGCTGCCTGGTTGAGCTGATAGAGACTCCTTTTCTGGTGGTTACTCTTAGTGAGATCGAGATTGTGAACCTGGAGAGAGTTGGCCTTGGACAGAAAAATTTTGACATGACCATTGTGTTCAAGGACTTCAAAAAGGATGTTCTGAGGATTGATTCCATACCTTCAGCATCACTTGATAGCATTAAGGAGTGGCTTGATACGACAGACATCAAATACTATGAGAGTAGGTTGAATCTTAACTGGCGGCAGATACTGAAGACAATCACTGATGACCCACAGAGTTTTATAGACGATGGCGGTTGGGAATTTCTAAATTTGGAAGCTAGTGATTCTGAGTCAGACCACTCAGAGGAATCAGATCAGGGTTATGAACCATCAGATATGGAGGAGGAGTCTGTCTCAGACGATGACGACTCTGACAGCGAATCACTGGTGGAGTCTGAAGACGACGAGGAAGACGATTCAGAGGCAGATTCCGAGGAAGAGAAAGGGAAGACATGGGAAGAGTTGGAGAGGGAAGCCAGTAATGCGGATAGAGAAAAAGGGGATGAATTGGACAGTGAGGAGGAGAGGAAGAGAAGGAAGATGAAGGTTGCGGGGAAATCTCGAGCCCCTCCCAGTAGAAGTTTTACCAAACGTTCCAAGTTGAGGTAGATGCAATAGGCTTAAGACTCTAGCTGCTGCTGTTTAGGAATGCAGTGTCCTAAATTTACCAATTTCTTGATTATCTCATATCCTATGTTTTAGGCACTCAATAGTTTGCCCCCTGTAAAACAAGATTTTTTGTTGTACATTACTGGAATCAGTATTAGGTTTCCCTACTGTGCTTTTTTAAGCTATTACTATCTTTGCTGCATTTTGTTGATCAATTCTACCTTCTATATGGTTTCTGAGATATGCTTTCGTTAGTAATATCATAATTGTGCAAAATTTGACTTCTTCAATCCATACTTTTGCACAATAAAGTAGACTTATATTTCTTAACAAATTTAAGGCATTATATGTGCTCCTATGGTAACACTGTCCGTTTGCCTAAGTTCGACTTGATAGCATATATACCAAATAGAGGCTTGTAATACTCTATTGCACTAGATGCTTATTGGAAACAAAGCAACTGGCTGTATTTTGCACGACAAAAATGACCTAATTACAAGAGTTTTTGCACTTAGTGAGAACATATTCATGGGGGCATACTGGAGTTGAATGATCTTTAGTGAGAACATATTCATGGGGGCATACTGGAGTTGAATGATCTTTTCTGGATCCAAGTAAACACAAATAAAAGAAGTTTCATGGTGACAAAACATGTGATTATTTTCCTTCTCTTTTAAGAACAAAATCAAGAGAAACGGCAAATGCTGAGAAGGAAGATAAAAAAATAAAAAAATTGCAATTACTCATTCCAAGGATATCAACCAACAATATCTCATCCCAATTTCTGGATACATGAGAAAGCAATGAGAAACCTTATCAGAAGACAGTCATAACAGAAACTAAATGCTAACTAGCAATGAAAGTGGAAAACAACCAGGACATACAAAACCTTTTTCATAAGGAGAGTTCTTAATTTAATGAGTTTGATCAGCACACATATGATACAGAGATAATACAAAAACTTTTTAAAACAAATCCTCCATCACAAAGAACTTTTTACAGGAGCTACTGCTGATATGGCATTTAACAGAGCATTAAAGCAATTTCAGCAAAAATCTGTCACCTCAATTTGGCTCGCTTGGGAAGACTGCCACTGAGATTTCTTTTATCAGGTGCTCGAGCTTTTCCGAATGCTTTCATCTTTCTTCTCTTCCTATCCTCCTCACTGTCTGAGTCATGCCCTTTTTCCCTGTCTGCATAGCTTGCTTCTCTCTCCAACTCTTCCCATGTTTTTCCTTCATCCTCCTCTGAGTCTTCCTCAGAATCCTCTTCCTCATCATCCTCCGACTCCACCAATGACTCGCTGTCATCATCCTCATCCTCTGATCCTGATTCGGACTGCACATCTGAAGGCTCATACCCTTGGTCGGACTCTTGTGAGTTTCCAGAATCTGAGTCACTGGCTTCCATGTTTAGAAATTCCCATCCCCCATCCTCTATGAATTTTTCTGGATCATCAGTTATAGTTTTCAGTATAGGCCGCCAGTTAAGATTTAATCTGCTCTCATAATACTTGAGGTCTGTTGTGTCAAGCCACTCCTTGATGCCATCTAATGACGTGGAGGGAATAGAATCAATTCGAAGGACATCACGTTTGAAGTCCTTAAATACTATAGTCATATCAAAATTCTTCTGGCCAAGACCAACTCTCTCCAGGTTAACTATCTCAATCTCACTTAGTGTGATTACCACAAAAGGTGTCTCTATCAGCTCAACTAGACAACTTGATGTTGGAACAATGAAAGCTGAGGCTTTGTGGGGAACCCCATGGAAGCCAAGCTCTCTCAGAGGCTGATCAAACTCAAGGTCAAGTGCTTTGAACTGAGGTTGACCCCACAGATCATTGACCCGGTTCACAAAGTTCTGGAAGTCCATGTTAATTTTATTCTTCCGGTCCTTCTCACGTTGTTCTTCCTCAATCTCATCTGGGTCATAGGCAGATCTCTTTCCACCTCCCAGTGTCTGAACTACATCCATCACCTCAATATAAAACTGTACATCCTTGGTTTTTTTGTTTCCCACCATGATGTGGTTATGCAAATGAAAGTGTAGAAGAGTGATCATTTCCCTCTCAGCTGGCTGGAAGAATGCATGCTTGACGTTGCGAAACATTACGTCAACGCGTTCATCAGGCCTTGAGGTGGAATATCGAAACCCGTTTGTGTGCACTTCTAGGGAACCAGTCAGCTTTCTTCCCCGACCACCAAAAGGTGGGCGAATCCATAAATCAAACAATTTTATTGGCTTGAATTTCGTTGATGAAAGTTGAAGCTTTTCCTGAGTAACTAAAGTTGCCCTCTCAGCTCTTTCAGACTCCCTGGAAGTGACCTGCCGGCGTAGTGTTTTAATCTGCTGTACCACCTCACTTATATGCCTTGAGTCCTTGGAGCGGAATGAAATCTCCTTCAAATAAATTGATCCTTGAAATTTTATAGTGTTTGAGTCATGAGGACTGAAAGGAGTTCCAGGTACATTAAAGATTATCCGGATGTAGCAAGATCGATTACTGTCCTGCTGGCTGGACACACTCTTCACGGTGGCAACATGGAAAGGTACCATGCTGCCATAAATTGGCAAAAGGATTGCTTCGTTCCTCTGGTCAACCTGAATCATCAAATCTCTAGGAGGAGCCAGATCATTTACATTCTTATATGCAACCAAATCACCAACAGTTTTCACAGAACCACGATTATCTGCTGCAGCAGAACCCCCACCAGCAAGCCTCCTTGCAGTTTCTTCATTTTTCTGGCGGGCAAGTTCTGCTTGGTGCTGCCTTCGGAGCTCCTCCTTTGACATTTCCTGATTGTCTGACCTCAGTGT
This sequence comes from Bursera cuneata, assembly GCA_026212285.1. NCBI lineage: Eukaryota > Viridiplantae > Streptophyta > Magnoliopsida > Sapindales > Burseraceae > Bursera > Bursera cuneata. The sequence continues at coordinate 16,937 of JANLJB010031112.1, forward strand.
TGCCTTAGACAAGATGGGCTCACCTCCTTTAACTTCAGCTTTGACTTTTGGTCGTTCCTCTTCTTCATCGTCCTCATTGAATGAGTATGCCACATCCTTCACAGCTTTAGAACTTTTAGCAGTCACAACCTCTGGTACCTTTTCACCAACAACAACAGTATCTGCAAGCAACACTGAAAATTTCTGGGTCTTTGGATTATTAGTCTGTGTTTGCAAGTTCTGAAAACCAAGTGAAACATTGAAAACCATGCCCTGTTTCAAAATCCGATCATTCTTGGGATTAAGGGTAAGCCCTGATTCACGAAACTCAAGGCCAATTCCAGTTCCTGCTGTTCTGGTCAAGTTTGCAGCTAATTCAGGAGCATCCTTCTCAACTACTGAAACTGCTGCTTCATATACTGCACTTACCTTATTTCCAGATTTTAAAGTGCTAATTGCCGCTTCGTGGGCCTTAAGGAGGACCTCATAAGCCTTGATCTGCATCGAGTTGGCATCAATTAGAAAAGTTCGAGCAACATTAGAGCAGTAGCTGTTGTATCGGGATCCAATTGCACATATAATGACACTAGTAGAGTCATAGTGTAGGTTCTCATCATTGCTTGATGCACTTGGTTTGAGATCAAACTCTCCTCCACTCTGAAATATTGGAGGGTAGCAAATATCAACATTCTCAGCCTTCAACTTGACTGTAATTCTTGAAGGTTCCAAAATGGTTTTCTCTGTCTCATCCATTAATGAAGAATGAGATACCTTCTTCTCCTCATCAATTACTTTTTCAAGTTTTGGGACCACAAATTGCTTCATCACAGATGAACTCAAGAATGCAGCTTTCTTGACATTTGTCAGCTCTATGTCATCTTTGACAGCAAACAAGTCTGAGAATCCATTTGTTACATCACTTAGTTCAAAATTTGCATTTTTCAATTTCTCATCCCAGGTCTCCAAAAGCTTCCCTTCAGGGGCCTCCCTCGAAATGTGTCCAATAACAGGAGCATCATGACCTCCAGATTTTGGTTGATCATTAACAGCACTGAAAATTTTATCCATCAAACGAGTTCCATCATCATTTTTTACCTTCACATGTATCAAAACTTCAACTCCCACAGCCTCTTTAGCAGACTTTTTTACAACTTCAAGCAAAGAAGCCTTCTTCTGGCTACATAAGAAATGGATCTGCTTCTTCAGGAAAACCATAATAGTCTCTGGGAACTCATAACCAACCAACCAGATATTCAATGCCGAGGACTTCAAATACCGTAAATCCTCCGAAACTGGAGGAGTCGCTATAGCAAGTGCAGAAGAACCACCCCACATGTCACTGTTGTATTTATTCCAATGCGAATATAACATTTTCAGCCGCTTACTGAAGATTTCCAGATTGATAGCATATGGATTGGCCGTCCCTGTAGCCTTGCTGGCTGCAGGTTTTGCAGTACTGTTCCGATGCTCAGCCATTGAAACGATTCAAAGGGGAAACTTGTATCCTCAATAACTCAGCATAAACTGCAGGAAAAAACAAGCAATAACAAACAATAAAGAAGAAACCTCTACCAGTAGCATTGACCTTGACATAAAATCACAAAAAGTATATGCATTTCTATTACTTGAATATTGCCGAAAAGACAGAACAAGAGTTGCAAATTCAAATAATTCAAGCTCAGGAAATCAATCTTCAACTTGCTGACGCTTTTCAACTCTCAACACAACTAGAAAATTAAATCTAAACTTTGCATGTTGTACTTTGCTGTTCTAAGATTTACACATTATCACCCTAATCATTGCATACAAAATTGTATCATGCAAAAATGATCCTCTGTATCTAAAATCTCTATCTCTTTTATTGATTCATTTGTTTATTTCCGGTTTTTCCGCTAGCACATAATCAGTCAAATCAACAAACTTTAACATTGACATTCAATTAAATTAAAATCATCCATCCCCATAAAAGAAAAAAAAAAGCTAGAATATTACAAATAGCTTTCCTTCAGTTCCTCAGCAATAAAAAAGAGCAATATATAAAAACTTGCTCGCAAATTAAAACAGATTCAATCAGTCAACCAAGCCAACCTATCACAGAACTCAACATCAAATCCCAGTTTTTAGATAAAAATTAAATGATCACCGAAGCGTCGCTCAAAGGAAGTCTCTGAATCTTGATGCTCAGATTCAGATACGAACGAAAAATCTGCCTTTGTCAAAAAAACAACCTGATTTCCAGAAAACAAACACGACCCAGATGAGGGAACGATCCAAACTCAATGAAGAGCATAGAGTTCCTCCTCCCCACGTGATGACGCAGCCTCGGCTTTTATTGGTGAAGCAGAGAGTTTTCAAGTGAAAAAAGGCCAAATGTGAGGAGTCAGAGAGGTGGAAAGATGGATCAAGCAAAAGGGTGATGAAGAGAGTGAAGGAGTGAGGAGAATTGGGAGAGAATTCGAAGATGACAGAAGGTTGAAGATGATGATGAAAGGGAGACGCAGAGCTCAAATTTCATCATATGATTGGCTTGAAGGGTCTCGTTCCTCTGTTTTCATTTCTCTTGCAAGCTTACTGCAATTTTTTTTCTTTTTTATTGTTTTATTATATGTTTATTTATAATTTGCTATTTTATTTTTATTATTTGATGGGATCAGAATATTTAAGATAAATATATTTTTGTTACATGATGGTTACGTATAAAAAAAGTTTTGGATAGGATGACATCTATTTATTAAAATCTTATTTATACATATATTTTAAGAAAAATATATAAACAATTTTAAAAATAAACTTTATGAGTAATACTAAACTATGTATAATTATTTTTACAATAATTTTATATTGAATTTAATATAAACCTCCTTTATTCTCATATATAAATTTAGCAAAATTAATTATATTTTAAGATAATTGCATTATTTAATTTTAAAATTCTGTGCGCGAGAATATTTTTGAGGATTTATAGCTCAACTCTAAAAGATTATTATTAATATCATTGCATTTACTTAATTGCCCCTTCACCATTACCTCGGGGTACTGTTAACATTTACCGAAACCACGAGGTGGCACAGGGCAAGTAAAACATTGGGGGCCTGAAAAATTGCGGGTAAATACGCAGACGCTCCCAATATTTGGATAAAATAATAAATTTTTTTTAAATTTTAAAAAAATAATATAGATATTTATAAAATTTAACTAAAATAATATAAACACGATTCTTTTTTAAGACTTTTTCATCTTTATTTATCTTATTCAAAAGTTAACAAAATATAAAAGGTCCCAGATAATTTTTATTAATCACATAAAATCTTTATAAATTTTATTAATGATCATAAAACCCTTGTTACAAAATATATATATATATATATATATATAATATAGTTTTATATATTTTTTAAATAATTTAAAAGTAATAATTTATATTAATATTTTAAAATATTGAATTATTATATTTTAATATTATATAATAAATCTAAAAAAAAATGACATGATTTTTCATCAAAAAAATTTGTTCTTAAAAAATAAATGTTTATAAAATTATATATTTTTAATATTATGTTATATTTTTTTAATATTTTTAATATTATATTTTTATTTTTTATATTGTTGAAATAACATAAAACATATATTATATTTTTTTTAAGAAATTTAAAGTGATAATATTTTAAAATATTGAATAGATATATTTTAATATTATATGATAAAATTTTAGAGAAAAAGTAATAATTAAGACATATCTATAAGAAATGCTCTAAAAAAATTATTTATAAAAAAATATAAGATAAATATGATTGGATTAGCTAGTTTATAAGATTTTAGGTTCTCTCAAGTTAATAATTATCTTCGTTGAGCTGATTTTTCACAAAAAAAATTTTCCTAAAAAAATATGTATTTTATTTTTTTAGATTCATTATATTAATATTAAATATATTCGTTCAATATTTTAAAATATTAATATAAATTTATTATTTTTGAATTATTTAAAAAAATATAAACCTATAATATATAATATATATTAAATTTTTTTAACAGAAGTTTTATGATGATTAATGAAATATGTTAGAATTTTGTATGATTAATAAAACTTGTTTAAGATCTTTTATTATTTTATTAACTTTTGAATAAATTAAATAAGAGTAAAAAAGTCTTAAAAAAGAATTTAGGGATATTTATGTTACTTTAGTCCAACTTTATAATTGTCTATTTACTTTTTTAAAACTTATAGAGAATTTGGTATTTGTCCAAACGTTAGGGGTGTCCATGTATTTACCGCCTGAAAAATTTTCCCTGATAAATGAACTCCGAGTAGAGCAGAGACCAAACAATTGCCTCGCGCTAAGTCATTTGCAAATTTTCAAACGAACAATGGCGAAGGCCTTAAACGACGCCGTACACAAGCTCCAGCTCTCGTTGCTCGAAGGCATCAAAACAGAGAAGCAGTTACTCGCCGCCGGTTCTCTCATCTCACGCGCCGATTACAGCGATGTCGTATCCGAACGATCCATCGCGAACCTCTGCGGCTACCCGCTCTGCTCCAACTCCCTCCCGCCTGCCGACTCCCGCCCGCGCAAAGGCCGGTACCGCATCTCGTTGAAGGAGCACAAGGTCTACGACGTTCAGGAGATGTATCTGTACTGCTCGACCGATTGCCTCGTCAATAGCAAGGCCTACGTGGGGAGTTTGAATGAGGAGAGGTGTGCGGTTGTGGATTCGAAGAGGATCGAGGGTGTTTTGAGGTTGTTTGAGGGTCCCAAGAGCGGGGAGGAGAGTGTAGAGAATAAGGTGTTGAAGATGTTTGATGATTTGAAGATTCAGGAGAAGGAGAGTAGGGGTAGGAAGGTTGAGGAAGTGAGTGCTGGGCCTTCGGATGCAATTGAAGGTTATGTTCCGCAGCCGAGGTTCAAGCCTAAGCCTAAGCCAAAGTCGGAGCTCAAGAGCAAGGATGCTTCAGTTGAGAAGAAAGGTGTAAATCTTTACTCTCCTTCTTGTCAATTTAAGTGCAAGTACAAATGTGCAGTAGACTTGGTTAGAGTTTAGTAATGCTTCATTTACAAACACTTCGTGCAAACTTTAACTATATACATTGGTGTGGTATTATTAAAATTTTAAATTCGTTCATCCAATCATCATGCCACATCAGTATGTAACATCAATATGTAGGATTGAGTTTGTTTGAAGGGTTTGTAAGTGTAGTGTTATTGTTGATGGTTTCGTGTAATCAGGGTAGACTTCTGGTTTGGTTTGGGGAGTGGGTAGAGCTTATAGATTTTAGGATACATATTTCTACAGAGGTTTAGTCTGATTCCAAGTGAGTTCGGATGGTTTGAAAAATGGGAAAGATGTCTCTTACAGGAGCGGTTTTTTTGATAAATTCTATGAAACTTAAGTGTGGATTCTAACAATTTTAGAGGAGGTGTCTAATAGGTCGCCCACGAGTTTCAAAATGAATGATAGCTACCAATATGTTAGGCTTGTTAGTGAAGTCTTACGGAATGGGGAAGATCAATGAATTTTCCTTCAGGGAGGTCTAACAGATTATTAAGGGAGGTTTGTGATGATTTCAAAAAATTTAGGGAAAGGTTTTTGCTGATTTTTAATATAAAGGTTCTGTTAAAGCAGACTGAGGTTCAGGGGAGGTTAATGAAATCTCAACTTTGAAAAAAGTGGTTGTCTATCAGATTTGAATTGAAGTGATTTTGTATTGCAGGGGCTAATGCCAAGACTAAGAAGGAGAATAGTAAAAAGGATTCATTTTTCAGTGACATGGATTTCATGAGTACCATAATCATGAATGATGAATATACCATTTCGAAAACACCTTCTGCTTCAACTGGAATGACATCCATTTCAAAATTTGAAGAATCAAAAAGAAAAGAAAGTGATAAAAAATTGGAGAATCAATGTACCACATCAACATCTTTAGCTTCCATGAACATTGTTTCTGGTTTGACTTTAGTAGAATCAAGTGAAAAGAGCCAAATTGTTGCAAAAGATGAGCTCAGTGTTCAAACAGACCCTTCAACTTCAGTTCCTCCCCAGAGTGGTTCTAGTATGACTACTATTGCAGCTGAAAAAGAAACTCCTGTCGAGACAGAACCTATAGCAAGTGCTCCGATGCTTAAATCCTCTCTTAAATCTTCAAGTTCGAAGAGACTTGGTCGCTCTGTTACTTGGGCTGATGATAAAATTGATAGTTCTGGCAGTGTAGACCTTTGTGAGGTTCGACAAATGGATGATGTTGATGGTGATAATGACTTACGCTTTGCTTCAGCAGAAGCCTGTGCAATGGCATTGAGCCAAGCAGCAGAGGCTGTTGCATCTGGAGACTCTGATGTTCATGATGCTGGTAGGTCATTGTACACTAAGTGAATTGTTAAATTGTTTTGGTTTAGATAATCAATATGCTGGGCTTTTCTGTTAATTGTATTCACTCACATTTTATATCCAGTTTCTGATGCTGGAATTATCATATTACCACCTTCACATGATTTGGTCGATGAGGAAATGGAGGATGTTGATAAGCTTGAATCAAAAGCAGTTCCTATAAAATGGCCACATAAGCCTGGGATTGAACGGTCTGATTTGTTTGATCCTGAGGATTCGTGGTTTGACGCTCCACCTGAGGGTTTCAGTTTAGATGTAAGTGTCTTTTTCAAATTAATACCTTCACTATGCTCTGTCTACTTAGATTTATGGTTGTATTACTTTTTTTTTTTTCCAGTTATCACCTTTCGCAACAATGTGGATGGCAATCTTTGCATGGATAACATCATCTTCTATGGCTTATATTTATGGGAGGGATGGAAGCTACCATGAAGAGTACTTATTAGTTAATGGTAGGGAGTATCCCCGGAAGATTGTTTTGGGAGATGGTCGCTCTTCTGAAATCAAGCAAACTCTAGCTGGTTGTCTTGATCGAGCTTTACCTGGACTTGTTGCTGAACTCAGGCTGCCAATACCTGTATCTACTTTGGAGAAAGGAGTGGTATTTATCTTGAACTTCTTGTAGGATGGTTAATGACCTTATAAAAAAAAAAAGTTAATCTGTTTAAAGGTTTTGCTGGGATCACCGATCATGATGTTGATTTGGATATTAGGTAACAAAAAATGTCTTGTTGAGATTCTTTTGTTGCAAGCCTAATTCATTATTATTTCTAGGTACTAAAAATTGTTTTGTTGAGATTCATTATGTGATTTAGTTTCTCAAGCCCATACTTTTACTCCTGCTTAACTTTTTCACATACTCAAAAATTGTTCTTTGACAATAATATTTCTTTTATTAATAGTGATTATTATGATAATTAATGATAAAGAGGAAGAAATTGTGAGGAAGTTGATTAAGTCTTCAGAGCTTCAGGCTTGGACATTGTAGGGTTCTCAAGATAATGGTTATCTGGTTTTTGCAGTTTGAGTGATTAAGATGAACTTGATTTGATTTAGTACTAGTGTATATGTTTTAGAGAAATACTTGCATTTATTTGTGCTGTCTCAGCGGTTATATCTCTATTTTTAGAGTTTTAACGCATGTTAGAAATATATTTGTTTTATGAAATCTGTAACTTCATGTTTCCACTCTTTTGTTTATTTTCATTTTTCAAAATGCAATTTGCTCTATCTTACGCTTTATATGTATGGTTTAATGCTTTTGATTAGCTATTATTTTAAAAACCAGTTTCTGTCTTCTGTTTCTTCTGCCCAAATGTTATAAAATATCATGTAAGGGAACAGAACATAGTATGCTCCTTTTCTTCACAAAAAGAAAGATGATATGCTCTTTGGAAACATCAGTGAGGACTGAATTCATGTGTTTCATGGAATCACTTACAGGTGCTAAAGATCTTTGCATGCTTTATTCCCCTTCCTAGGAATGAGTTCCATTTAGTATAATCTCTTTCTCTATTTTCCCACATTCGTTTTCTGTCTTTGATTATGTTGAAAGAGTGTCATATTGCTAGGATGATGACTTTCTTTGTGTTTTCAATGCTAGGTTTTATTGTTATTGGTTTATACTTTCTCTGTTTCCTAGACATATTAAAAAATAAAAATAAAAATCTAGTCTTTTGTGATCAAGTATTCAAACAAACTCCAGTTTCAGTTGAATTCCTTTTTCGTGTCATGCATATGTTGATTGTTCGAACTCTCCATATTGAATATTTCATTCTGTCAAAGCTGTAATCATTATGGTGTAGTATTACATATATTGTTTATTAATGTTAAAAGAAGTTTCTCATTATTTTATTAATTTGGTTAATCATTACTGTTGAGTTATATGAAGACAGAAAGTAGTTGTGTAATAAATACAGTAGTTGAAAGTAGTTGAGAGTAATTAGAAGTAGTTGAAAGTAGTTGAGAGTTATTAGAAGTAGTTGAAAGTAGTTGGAAGTTTTTGTATATATTAAGGTGTGTAGAGTTGTAATGGATGAAAGTGATATAGAAATACAAAACTCTTTTCTCTCAATTTACATGGTATCAGAGCATTTTTCTGTCACTGCATCTGTTCTCCAGTGAAGTCACTGTTCTCCGACGGTACTGTTGTT